>JAWWMW010112868.1:0-10165 GCA_035048345.1 Echeveria elegans
TTGCTTATACTTAATGACAAGAATATAGATGGATTTACACATTTGAAGGAAGACAAAATAGGCCAATTACCTACACCATAAATGGATAAAACAATGAGGTTATCATTTTGGTGCCTTATACTACCCTTTTCAAATTATGATATGAAACGGAAAAAGAAGAAGAGAACAACGATTTTTTCTCTATTTCTATTGAAGTGTGTATGCATGCAGTGAAAGTGAAATCCTAGGGGCCCCATTGCATATGTAGTTCTAGAGAGCTGAATCATTTAGTGTTCACCACATTTAAGTGACACCTATAGTGATAGTTATTTATCAACTACTCGCGAAGAATATTACTTGTGATAATGATAGAAGTGAGAAATATAATGAGTCAACCAACAAATTTGTATAAAAGTAAATAAATATGGTGAGGGATAAAATAGATAAATTTAGCAACCTTTTAAAAATTTATCACTAATTCTTTATCCATTTTCTATGGAAATTAAAATTTGCTTCAGATAGGAAGTAAATTGGATTTTATTTGTCTTACACATAGATGTTTACCTTTTATTAATTATTATAATTTAACGATAGAATATCGTTTTTGATTGTGTAGATAACGCCAACAGCCGCCTTTTACTACAATCTAAAACTACGTTGTATTGTAGAATAATTTCTAACGTACTATAAAGTTTAACAGTAAAATACATCAAAATGACGTTGTTTTACCGTACGTCAAAGTGTTGTTCCCAGCAGCACCGGATCCTAATCCGTAGATAACAAGTACTTTTAAACAAAAAATTTCATAACTTGCGTAGTTGATTATTGCATTATATAGTGACTCCATTTAAAAAAAAAAAATTATTTCTTACTATCGCTCAAGGACAGGACAAATTTCGGATTCAAGGCGTGGATGTACTCAGGAGGACTTTAACTCTTCACCTCCTCCATGAAAGAACAAGCTAGAGCTGACCGATAAACCTTTACTCCTTGTACATATAGTGACTCAACTGCAAGATGAGTAATTGATAATATTAAGACAAGAGACAGTTTCTCATTGCATTATTATTGATCAAATGCATATATACATTAGTCAGATGTTCCCCAGATGATGTGATCTTCGGGGAGGAAATGAAAAATGGGAACACTTCCTGGTGCAACTTTAAGCATTATTTTCGAACGCCAAATTCTTAGGATTCCATCGCTCCGTGTTCGTGTGGCATGTGACTACTGCGTTCACTTTGCTTCCGTTGGCTCCAACAAGAGGGACATTGTATGCCCTAAGAGTGGCAGCTGCATGGCATATGAACATGGGATATGCGAAGTTTTTAGAATGGCGCGCCACGGTCATACGTCCCGCGAATCTATCCTCTTCGTCTTGTATGGTTTACTCTTGGATTTCTCTGTCAACCTTCTCGACTTCAGTGTACTTGACTTGAATGTCCTTTCCGAGTTTTTCAATGCTAAAGTCAACCATTTGTTCAGGTGAGGCCGCACAAAGTTCAGGCTCACCGGACACCGAAGGGGTTTTGCAGTCATTGATTGTTTGATTCACTATCTTAGCAGCGGTTGATTTGGGATTGATTGAAAGGCGAGCGAGAGTTTCATTAAGATCTTTTGAGGACATGGGCATTGACTTAGCAACGTTTGCTAGGATGAATTTGGCTTTGCGAATGGTGGTGGAGAATTAGACTATACGTTTGGAGTCAGGTTTAAGTTGATTGTCAAAAAAGTAAATGTCAGCATCAGCATCAGCATTGCTGGTCGCTGCAAGCTCATCTTCTGTACCGGCATGCTTGCACGAGAATGTTTTTGATTTTATCAGTCCACTAACTTCAGCTCAAAGTACTTTCATTTCGGTCGATAATATTTCACTTGATGCTCCTGCCGGGCAGAAACTCTTGAATAGGATCACGGCATGGGAGTGTTGGGCACTTCTTGTTTGACAGTATCAGTATATCCGATCTGGTGAACAGTGGCGGATACAGAACTATTTTTGAGTGGGATCATTTTTCACTGTGGTCAAATTAAATTTATTTAGTGAGGTCAAATAGTGACAAACATAGTAATAATTACACTGATTATACTATAATTATGTATAAAAATTGAAAATGAATGAGATCAGTTGACCCCACTATTAACAAAATGCATCCGCCACTGCTGGTGAAGCATTAAGACCAAACCATAAGGTGCGAAAGCTGCATGCATGAAAAATATTCATCAAATTTCTTGGTTGATGATCAAAACAAATTTAAGCACAAATGAAATATGTTGAAGTTAGGAAACCCGCACAGATAAAACCAAATAATGGAACCACAAACGACGCCATGATCAAATAGGATGACCGATCTTGGCAAGCTTTAATAAAGAATAAAATACTAATTGGCTGTTTAGTGTATATTTATTGTTCTAAGCTCCGTTTAGTTGTGGGAAAAAAAATAAGGAAAAGAAAATTTAAAGAAAAATGATTCATGAAAAAGTTGTAAGGAAAATTTTATTTCATTTTGCCTATTTTTTCTATTTTTTTTCCTAACAACCAAATATACCTATCATATTCACTCAAATTTTTTCATTATTTTTCTCTTGCCTCTTTTTTCAGAAGTTCAAACCACCGAATGCTCTGATGGATCACAAACTATGCAACTTTTCCAAAGCCAATCCCAGCCCAGACCAACTTCTCCTTCCTCTACCGACGAAGTTGGCAAATTACATATGAATCGAACGGAACGGGATTCAACAACAACAACCAAAGCGTCGCCGTTGCTGACGTGGCTTTGAAATCTATCCGTTGCATGCTGACGCTTAATATTTAAGCAAATACTTTCATCCGTTAGCTTATAAATCTTACCGTTGTATAGCGACGCGTAACTTTGAAGCAAATACAGCTGTCACCGTTAGGTTATAAATAATGACCTCTTCAACTCCCCAATTCACAATCTTCACACTTCTTCACTCTTCTCTCACTCTCGTTTACTTTCCGCTTCCGTCGGTCGTCGGTGACTATCTCCCAGCGTCCGTCCACGATGCGTATGTTTTTATTTCAATTTTCAATCACTGTTAAGTTATGTGCTTTTCGTAATTGATTGTGCATGCGGTCTACGGATGTCGACCATGTGTTATTTTTCTGATTTTGAATACGAGTTTTTTTTACTGTAGATTTCAGATTTCGAATGTTTAATTAAGAATTGGTGTTTTCTTTGTTTGTTGTTCATTAGTGAATTAGGACATTGATGTTCCTGCAAAACTCTAAATGATTTGAGATGGTGCGTTGGTTCAACCAGTACATGAAACATTCCCACCGTTTCTTGTCTTATTCATTTGGTTGTGCGTTGATATACTGATGTTCTTCTCAATTTGAAAATTCATTTTTGTTTATTTGTTAAGAAACCCATTTTCACTTGCTTACATTTGATGGTTGATGTGTTCCCTTCAAATTGAAACTGCTTTGTTTTGGACTTTTTACCATCAGTGTCTATTGCTTTTTTTTTTTCTCATTATTTATTCAATGATGTTAACTTGAAGTCTCATCAGTTTTCAAAAAAAAAACTGCTTTGTCTTTGTTCTTCAATCTCAGTTCTGGTTTTCTGTAACTTTTTATGTACTGTGATGCATGCGATGGTATACATTCTGGTGTGGATGGATGAGTAATCTCGTTTTGAAGATCATAGCTTGAGTGAGATAGAACGATCAGTGAGTTGGTTAAATTGCTTTCTTTGTATGACTGTCTTATGATTGTCACATATCGATGATTACTGATATCCATTGCATCTGTCATCCATATCGTCTAATGTTTTCTGGCTTTGTTATCTTCCCATAAAGATTAATCTCTTACAGTTGGGCCCAACTGTTGTTCATTTCAAGGATTGGCCAGGGGTGAGAACTCTTATGTCTATGAGGTAATATATTGTAACAACGCAATCTTCTATATCAAATATCTGAAATTGAATTCCTCACTTATTTGATGCATCATTTATGTGTGAAGCTTGTCAAGCATGTAGTTAAGCATTTTACTTGTCCTTACTTTCTCAAAGAAGTAGGCTGGAAGGATGATGCCATGAGGCGTTGACAACCATTATTCTGCAACAGTAATCATATAAAACTTGACTATCATAATCTCTAGTTTGTTCAGTTAACAAAATAGGATTACCTTGAAAAAAGGGGACTTGGAAGGACTCAAGTGCATCCCTCTGTTAAACCTGAAGAGTTTATGCTGTTGATTGGGTTTTCTCAATGTAAGTGTTTGCAATAGTTGATTTTGTTTTTATGAGTTCCCACTATCATGATGTAACAATGCTATGAAGTAGGTTTGTTTTGGTTTCATTGTTTTTTTTGTTGCATATTTGGCAAGGATTGAACACCCTTTCTCAAATTTAAAATAATTTTGGTAACACAGTGATAATCGAATGCTCTTTTTGTATGGCAGTGCATTGGGCTACAAGACAGACACATAATCTGTCAAATCAAATGTGCTTTCAATTTGTGAGTTTGCTGATCTCCGTTGGTGTGTTCATTCAATTTGTCTGCTAAATATTCTAATCCTGTGGTAGTTCACTGTCATACCAAAATCATTTTCAAAGAGTGGTTAGAGACGGGAGCTCTTCTCCCTAAGAGGTAATATAAATTACCAGAGTCCACATATACATCAAGGCTCTAAAACAGAACTTGTATCTTTTGTGCTATGGCATTTACCTGTGAAGGTTGTCAAGCGTCTTCTCCTTTGTTGAAGAAGTATCGGGTGTTGATGGTCATCATGCAATCATGTTACTGGTGCATTCATAAAATAAAACTACACCACCACCAGATTTTCAACCACTCTTGGTCGCAGATGAAGTTTGAACAACATTCAAGGTTCGCCAGTCCACTGATTTAATTTCTAGTCAATTCACTCATTTTTGCATCGCCGAAATAATATTTTTTATGGTGTAGGTTTCATTAATCAAATTTTCACATGAATCGTAACTAGATATCTAACATACCTGATATAATGAAGCTTTTCGGGTTGGATGGAAGTGTATGCATTACGCTTTAAACTTTGAAGAGGTGTTTGGGATACTTGGGGTGAAGTCCTGGTCTGATCTCGGTGATTAAGGGGTTATTGACTTCTCTGAGCTTTGGAGTTGGGTGCATTAGGAAATATTTCCTTTTCTGTTTGCATATTTGGTTAGATTTATTCTAAAATTGACATCTAGCGATTCAGAAATGTTTTTTTAGTAACATGATACCATTTTTGACTTGGTGGAAGTGTTTGCATCCTACTGTAGCTGGTGGCTGGGGATTGTGGATATAAGTTGATAGAGGCTTCCAGCTTTGATGACAGTCAGAATGTTGAGTAGGTAAGAATTATCCTTATTAGTGCCTCAGTTGTCAATTTTGCCGTCTGAAATTCAAGTCTCCAAAGCTATATGAGCTGGATCTATATCTATTTTGTATGTCAGGTTAAACTTTCATTGTAGCAGGTGTGCACCTCATGACTACTTTTGAAGTTTTGGTCCGGCACTAACGCTTCAAATTTCAGTGCAACACAATTTTCTCAAGTAAATTTTGGATAAATAGTAAGAGTTATTCTTAGTTTAAATTTTCCTTTTGAACTAACAATATTCTTAGAAATTTGCTGTCAGTTCCAGGTAAGGCAACACTGTATCTCCCATTGCTAAATTTCCTGCTTGACAGGTACAATATAACTGGTCTTCTATTTTAGATTTTTCGGAGAAGTTAGGTGGTCTTCGTATATTTGTACTTTGTAGTGTATTAATGTTGGTTAGGATACTCTCAATTCGCTGAAGCAGATTCGGAATGTCATTCCATTCACATCACACCCAGATGTACACTATCCCTGCACCTCTGCTTGATTTAAAAAAGAATTTGTTTCAGGCATGAACTCTTTCTTTTCTTGTTGATAAGATATGCTATAGCTACACAGACTTAGTGTTGTGTGAACCTACCTTAGATTTAAAAAAGAATTGGTTTCAGGCATGGAACTCTTTCTTGTTGAGAAGATATGCTATAGCTACACAGACTTGGTGTTGTGTGAACCTACCTTAGTGTCTCTAACTGCTTCTCGCACACCGGAGCTGTAACGGAGTCTTTAGGAAAGCTTTTGAGGTATGCTGTCTTGATTGTTGCAATTCGTGTTCTAATCATTCCATCTTTATTTAAAAAACGTTGCTATTGTGTTGCCTTGGACAATTTCTTGTTTCCCAATCTAGTGTGCACAGACGGTAAAGCAACAGATAAGCTTACTTTGGTACCATCTTATCTTCATTTTGAATATCCTCTGTTATATCTCTCAAACAAGTAATTGGACCAACTAGAAATAAAGTGTACTATGGAAAACGATATATTTGATTGCATCTTTCGTTCCTGTTCTGGTGCACATCATCTAGACTCTTTTGGATGCGAATAAATGAGACTCATCTGTAATTCATCGGACATCTGGGGATTTAAAATGTTTATTTGACTATAATTTTGTTTGATTGGCAAACATTTAATTTATTTACATGACAATTAACAAGTGAAGTAGTTTGTTCAGTTAACTAAATAGGATTACCTTGGTAAAAGGGGACTTGGAAGGCCGCATATTCATCGCTCTGTAAAACCTGAAGAGTTTGTTGTTGATTGGGTTTTTCTAAACTCAGAAGGCTATTTTATGATATTCTTCTAGCTGGTTGTGGGTATTTCTCGCACTGCTTTTCTCAGTGTAAGTGTTTGCAATAGTTGATTTTGTTTTATGTGTTCCCACCATCATGATGTATCTGAAGTAGCTTCGGTTTTTTTTTTTTTTTTTTTTTGCAAATTTGGCAATGATTGCACACCCTTACTCAAATTTAATATAATTTCGGTACCACAATGTTAATCGAATGTTCTTTTTGTATGGCAGTGCATTGGGGTACAGGACAGACACATGAGTTTGCTGACAAATCAAACGTGCCTTCAATTTGTGAGTTTGCTGTTCTTAGTTGGTGTTTTCATTCAGTTTGTCTGCTAAAAATTCTAATCTTTTGGTAGTTCACTTCTTGTATACCAAAATAATTTTTAAAGAGTGTTTAGAGACAGGAACACTTCCCCCCCAGATTGTTACAAGTGCTTTGCCTTCTCTATATGCTATATTGTCTTTCCGAATTCTATGATACTACTATTTAATCAGATTCGTATTTTTGCTGATGATGTGGTGGAGAGCTCTGAGGTCACCTCGGGCATTACCAAACTTGGAGACTCATGATGTTGGTTGTGCGTTGGCATAGTGATGTTCCTCTCAATTTGAAAATTCATTTTTGTTTGTTTGTTAAGAAACCCATTTTCACTTGCTTACATTTGAAGGTTGATGTGTTCCCTTCAAATTGAAACTGCTTTGTATTGCCAAAACATCTAGATTATGTATTTTATTTTGGAAGCGCGTTTGGGCACCCATCGTTCTAAGTAACTCTTCCACTGCCGACTTTTTACTATCAGTGTTTCATGTTTAAATTGGGTAATAGAAGCATGTATTGTTTCACTTTCTTTTGAATTAGATTTTATAGGAGCCCTCCAACAGATTGTTTTTCCTGGAAGTTTTGAAGTCTATTGCTTTTTTGTTTCTCATTATTTATTCAATGATGTTAACTTGAAGTCTCATCAGTTTTCAAAAAAAATCCTGTTTTGTCTTTGTTCTTCAATCTCAGTTCTGGTTTTCTGAAACTTTTTCTGTACAGTGATGCATGCGATGGTATACATTCTGGTGTGGATGGATGAGTAATCTCGTTTGGAAGATCATAGCTTGAATGAGATAGAACGATCAGTGAGTTGGTAAAATTGCTTTCTTTGTGTAACTGTCTTATGACTGTCACATATCGCTTACTGATATCCATTGCATCTGTCATCCATACCGTCTAATGTTTTCTGGCTTTGTTATCTTCTCAAAAAGATTAATCTCTTACAGTTGGGCCCAACTGTTCATTTCAAGGATTGGCCAGGGATGAGAACTCTTATGTCTATGAGGTAATATATTGTAACAACGCATTCTTATGTATTAAATATCTGAAATTGAATTCCTTATTTGATGCATCATTTATTTGTGAAGCTTGTCAAGCATGTAGTTAAGCATTTTACTTGTCCTTCGTTTCTCAAAGAAGTAGGCTGGAAAGATTATGCCATGAGGCGTTGACAACCATTATTCTGCAACAGTAATCATATAAAACTTGACTATCATAATCTCTTAAAGATGGTTTTCAACGTTTATGTAGTCTGATCTATATTCCTGGTGTATTCACTGCCCCACCTTTTTTTGTATGTAGTCATTATACTAATAAGATGTTTAATCTTAATATCTAACTAACATACGTTTAATTTATTTACATGACAATTAACAAGTGAAGTAGTTTGTCAAGTGAAGTAGTTTGTTCAGTTAACAAAATAGGATTACCTTGGAAAAAGGGGACTCTGTTAAACCTGAAGAGTTTATGTTGTTGATTGGGTTTTCTCAATGTAAGTGTTTGCAATATTAGGTTTTGTTTTTATGAGTTCCCATAACCATGTAACAGTGCTATGAAGTAGGTTTGTTTTGGTTTCATTGTTTTTTTGTTGCAAATTTGGCAAGAATTGAACACCCTTTCTCAAATTTAAAATAATTTGGGTAACACAGTGATAATCGAACGCTTTTTTTGTATGGCAGTGCATTGGGGGTACAAGATCGTGCTTTCAATTTGTGAGTTTGCTGTTCTCTGTTGGTGTGTTCATTCAATTTGTATGCTAAATATTCTAATCTTGTGGTAGTTCACTGTCATACCTAAATCATTTTCAAAGAGTGGTTAGAGACGGGAACTCTTCTCCCTAAGAGGTAATATGAATTACCAGAGTCCATATATACATCAAGGATCTAAAACAGAACTTGTAACTTTTGTGCTATGGCATTTACCTGTGAAGGTTGTCAAGCGTCTTCTCCTTTATTGAAGAAGTATTGGGTATTGATGATCATGCAATCATGTTACTGGTGCATTCATGAAACAAAACTACACCAACACCAGATTTTCAACCACTCTTGGTCGCAGATGAAGTTTGAACAACATTCAAGGTTCGCTAGTCCAACTATTTTAATTTCTAGTCAATTCACTCATTTTTGCATCGCTGAAATAATATTTATATTGTGTTGGTTTCATTAATCAAATTTTCAAATGAATCATAACTAGATATCTAACATACCTGATATAGTGAAGTTGTTCGGGTTGGATGGAAGTGTATGCATTTGCATTACGCTTTAAACTTTGAAGAGGTGTTTGGGATACTTGGGGTGAAATCCTGGTCTGATCTCGGTGATTAAGGGGTTATTGACTTCTCTGAGCTATGGATTTGGGTGTATTAGGAAATATTTCCTTTTCTGTTTGCATATTTGGTTAGATTTATTCTAAAATTGATATCTAGCGATTCAGAAATGTTTTTTTAGTAACACGATACCATTTTTGACTTGGTGGAAGTGTTTGCATCCTACTGTAACTGGTGGCTGGGGATTGTGGATATAAGTTGATAGAGGCTTCCAGCTTTGATGACGGTCAGAATGTTGAGTAGGTAAGAATTATCCTTATTAGTGCCTCAGTTGTCAATTTTGCCATCTGAAATTCAAGTCTTTAAAGCTATATGAGCTGGATCTATATCTATTTTGTATGTCAGGTTAAACTTTCATTGTAGCAGGTATTCACCTCATGACTACTTTTGAAGTTTTGGTCCGGCACTAACGCTTCAAATTCCAGTGTAACACAATTTTCTCAAGTAAATTTTAGATAAATATTAAGAGTTATTCGTTGTTTAAAATTTCCTTTTGAACTTACAATATTCTCAGAAATTTGCAGTCAGTTCCAGGTAAGGCAACACTGTATCTCCCATTGCTAAATTTCCTGCTTGTCAGGTACAATATAACTGGTCTTCTATTTTAAATTTTTCGGAGAAGTTAGGTGGTCTTCGTATATTTGTACTTTGTAGTGTGTTAATGTTGGTTAGGATACCATCAATCCGCTGAAGCAGATTCGGAATGTCATTCCATTCACATCACACTCAGATATACACTATCGCTGCACCTCTGCTTGATTTAAAAAAGAATTGGTTTCAGGCATGAACTCATTCTTGTTGATAAGATATGCTACAGCTACACAGACTTAGTGTTGTGTGAACCTACCTTAGATTTAAAAAAGAATTGGTTTCAGGCATGGAACTCTTTCTT
>JAWWMW010112887.1:0-10164 GCA_035048345.1 Echeveria elegans
ATCAACATCAAAAACTGTACGTATTAATAGGAATTATCTACATATGAATAGAAAGGTAGGGGTGGGGTGTGATTGAGGGTAAAATTGGAAAAGTCCGGAGGATCTGCGGGGGTGTGGAAGGAGTGAGGGCTGCGATTAGTAGTGATCAATTTAAAAGAGTTGAAAAATGTAGTACAAGTGAATAATAATTTAAGTGGTTCAAATGCTTTCTATTGGCTCTTGGAAGTGTCGATGAGTTGCATGGATAGAGAGAGGGAAGCATGAGTGTAAAAAAATAGGTAAGTGTTGTTGTTGTTGTTGGAAATGATGATTCATTGCTCTATTTATTATTAATTTAATTAGGTTGATAAAAAAATAATGAGAATTGAATAATTAGTTTTCCATTAAAGGAAAGATTCCTTTGTAGAGTAATTGTTTTTAAGTTTGTTTCTTTTAAGAGATGTTTTTTTAATCTTAACTTTGGTTAACAAAAAGAAATTAACAACTTGTCTCCATGTTGGTTTGATTTGTTCAACACTTGTGCCATTAGTGCATCGATAAAAATAAAAATAAATCCTAAATTAAAAAACTCATTTTGCCAGGGAAGGCTGTAATGTAATCCTATCCTTACTTATTTGGGCTTTGTAAGGTAAGGTCATTATTGGGCTTTCAGCAGATCCATGACTTAATGTGATATGTAAACATGGGGAACTTGTTTGTTGTGGATATCTCATTTTACAGGAATCTCAACGTGGCTCTTATCACTATAAACCAATTTTAATATGTGGCATGAATGCATGATTCTTCTTATATTTTTTAATATGTGAAAGTTGTATTATTGATCTCGGCGTGTACGTTTGTAATTTCAATTGATATATGTATTAGATATTATTATATCTTGTACGAAAAAAAGTTGCATCCGTGTAGCCCACAATAAAAAAACAGGTAAAATTCAACTGTAAATTATGATTTTGTGTTTACAGCTTGAATCAATCTTGTTTAGATGGTTATGTTTTACGACTTTTCTTTTTTTTGATGGTGATGACTAAATTGAGCGGTGAGCAAGCCTGCTTAGCTAAATTCTAACATCTCAGATTGAAAATTTTACTTGAAATCATAATCTTACTACCTTAAACGAATGCTCGCTAGGCCCAGCATCAAGGCCCAAAAGGTAAACCCCCAAAAACCCTATCGACATCTCATTCTCATAAAATTTCATTCCCGATTTTTGAGCTCCGCCGTCCCTCTCGTGTTGCCAGCTGGTCAGTCAATCATTGCCACTTTCAAATTACACCGTTTGATGATTCTAAAATTAGTCAATGACTGAGATACTATTTAGGAATCTTCACCAGCAACATACGTGACATAATTTGTAACATCATCGTTGATCTCACTGCATCATTTTGATTCTTGAAAAACTTAGGACATGAAACCACGCAACATAATCAACAATAGTTATAGTTCATGCATTGACGTTTCATTTAACAATAAAATCGAACATTTAATGTAACTATCAATCATCGTCTATTGAATTTGTTAAGTCTTGAATGTCACAAGACAAACTCGACACGATCCTCAACACCTTGAAGTAGATCGCGTATAATTTAATTTGATCGCACCGAAGATAAAAGTAAAAATTACAATCGGGTCAAATTTTATGCATCCTTCATCTTTTATGAATATGACGGATGTAGTATTTTTTTTTTTTTGATTAAAGATGGAGTATTTATTTAAATTTATTTAAAATGATTTTTTTTATAATCAATACAAGTAATACATGATTGGAAAATTTGTCTTTTAAATTATCAACTTCTCAGTTTTGTCCATTTAAATTCTCAACTCAAAAAAATTACAAAAATTCTTAACTTATGTTGACTTTCAAAAAAAACCATCAAAAAAAAAAATCCTGAACTGATGCCCTATAATGTCAAAGTCAATGACAATATAAGTTGAGTATTTTTTTGAAAGTCAACTAAAGAGTTACAATTTTTTTTTAACTTTCTTGAATTTAGTATTTAAATATACAAAATTGAAAAATTGATGATTTAAAAGACATTATTCTCATACATGATTATCATAATTTATGAATTTAGTATCAATATTATACAACTTAGATCTTCTATCATCGCTTTTTAGTAATAATAATCATTCATTGATTCTGTATTCAGATGATAATATCGTACTGTATACATTGATGTATATATTGATTTCCTTTTATGGAAATTATAATAAAATAATAAATAAATAAAACCTCTAGCTTCACGCGGACGCGGTCCACAAGGACTCGACATCAACGCACACCACACTTCCTATAAAGAAGAAAGAATACATCCACACTTACGTGGGACTGGAAAAAAATTAGAACAACCATTTCGACCTTAACCCGTTTTGACAAATGGATTAATTATTTTGAAGGACTTCTGATTCGTATCAAGGAATCAGGCATTAAGACAACATTGGAATTCACACACGAATCGCCAGACAAGCAGCATCAATTTTGTCATCTTCCGATACTTCCATGGATAAATTCAACGCAACCGAGCTGTCATTGTCTCTGCCCAGGTTACTCATCGAAGCTGAGCTCAGCCTTGTACACACAACCCAATATTAAATCCCCCCCATACCTGCATATATGATCTGATCCTTAAGCGACACCAGAACAGAAGCACACGGCACGCAATTCGATACGGCCGGCTGTTTTCTGGGTTGAATTTGATATCGTCAGATTGTGAAAAGGTGAGTTGGACGAGTTGTAGACGGGTTTGCCAAAGAGTGTGAATGAATCATGAATGCACACCAACTGTTTGTGTTATTGTCTGTGTGAACATGTAGTCTGAGTATTTTGCATTACCTAGACTTCTAACGTTACACATCAATTTGTATTTGAATTCATTTACGCATTTAATGTTTGTAACATTAGTATTTTATTATCGATTGTTTGGCTGTGGATTGTTGTCTGGAAGGCTGTCTTTGAAATCAGTTCAGTCAAGTTGGGTATGTCGACTGTTCGAGTGTGCAATTAGAATTCTGATGGCTCTCAGGGCCCGACACCAGTCTATCATTGATTCAGGCACACGGTTTAAAGTTTGATTTTTCTTGGTACATACGGATATATATGGTCACCATCATGCGTCTTTTTTCTCCACTCAAGTAGTTAGGCATCATTTTGAGAGACCCACCTTTCGACCTTTGCAACTTTTGACTAGTTATTGCTGATTCAGTCATGTGTGCTTTGGAAACACGATATCAGATTACTTGTTTCATTCTAACTGATTGACCTGAAAGTGTTGACTGGAGTAGAGATATCTTGGTTTCATAATGCTGAGATTCTGGTGCATACATCTTCAATTAACAAGCATCTGTTAGGATCTCTTTGGTAAGGTGTTAGTCCGTAGCTTCATATACTCTCCTCTTCACATATGCTAATTATGTGAGGAAGTGTGTATATCTTTCTGGTAATATGCTTCTTGGAAAATTCTTTTCTTCACGACTTTGTTGTGGATTTTTCTCTAATGGTTGTTTGATTTGGATCTGACTTAGGAAGCTGTAAAGCTGTTTGTTCAGTACAAATTGTGAAGTTTCTGATGTTAATTGATTCTAATTTCTTACCCTCTTTATCCGGATCATACTGGCTCCTACAGTGACCTTGGGACACCAGAAGCTAACTGTGTTCATATATAACAATCTTTTGATGATATATTGCTTAGTCTCGATAGTGTTTGCCTATGCATTTTTAAGTTTGTTTTTCTGTATGGTTTACATTTTGTTTGGCACAGCCGTACAGGTAATTGATGGAGTCGCCTAATTCAAATTGAATATTTGGTCTTTGTTGATCCTTGAACCAAAGAAGGGCACACACACGTAAGGTGGTCAGTATTCTCAGCAACATGGCGGAAGATGATGGTTATACCAAGGATGGGACTCTTGACTACAAGGGAAATCCTGCAAAGAGAGAAAAAACTGGAACATGGAAAGCTTGTCCTTTTATTTTAGGTACACTTGACACGAGTCTAATTTTAGCAATCAGCTTCCTGTTGAACTATGGTAATGGATTATTTGATTTTGACAATCAGGAAATGAATTTTGCGAAAGGTTAGCGTACTATGGGATGAGCACAAATTTAGTGCTTTATTTCAAAGATCGACTCAATCAGCATAGCGCTACTGCTTCTAAGAATGTCTCCAACTGGTCGGGCACGTGTTATATTACACCATTGATCGGAGCATTTGTCGCAGATGCCTATTTGGGAAGATACTGGACAATAGCACTCTTCTCAATCATATATGTCATCGTAAGCCAAGTTTGATACTTTTCATACATACTCCAGTTGCATACTTGCATAAATTTGAAGCTCCATTTTGTCTTAGTAATTGACATACCAGTTTTTCATGACATGCTTACCCCAAAATACAACTTGCTATGCATTCTTCAGGGGATGACTCTTTTGACATTATCTGCCTCCGTTCCTGGCATCAGCCCTAAGTGTCAGGGGAAGGATAACTGCCAAGCAACAGAATGGCAAAGTGTGATTTGCTTTGCAGCCCTTTATCTCATAGCCTTGGGCACTGGTGGGATTAAGCCGTGCGTCTCAACCTATGGCGCAGATCAGTTTGATGATGCAGATGAAACTGAGAAAAAACACAAAAGCTCTTTCTTCAACTGGTTTTATTTGTCTATCAATGTTGGTGCCTTGATCGCTGCTTCTTTGCTCGTTTGGATACAAGAAAATGTCGGCTGGGGATGGGGATTTGGCATTCCAGCAGTGACTATGGCCATAGCAGTTGTCAGCTTCTTCTCTGGTACTCGGATATACAGGAATCAAAAGCCTGGAGGTAGTCCTTTAACACGCATTTGTCAGGTTGTGGTGGCTTCCTTCAGGAAGTTTCATGTTAAATTACCGCAAGACAAGAATGATCTTTATGAAAGACCAGATACTGAATCTGCAATTCAAGGAAGCCGGAAACTTGAACATACTAAGGATCTCAGGTGAGGGGCGAAGCTAAATTATCCAACTAATAACAGTAAGAAAAAAATCTTTTTTAGGAATGACATTTGTTCCCTTTATGATCATCAGTTTCTTTGACAAAGCCGCTGTTGAGACGCAATCTGACAAAGGAAAAGATTCACCAGATCCATGGAGACTTTGTACTGTTACCCAAGTTGAGGAATTGAAAGCCATGGTAAGGCTACTACCAGTTTGGGCCACCGGAATAATCTTTGCGGCTGTGTATGGCCAGATGGGTACCCTGTTTGTGCTACAAGGAGCGACAATGGATCCAAGCATGGGGCCTTCATTTGAAATCCCAGCAGCCTCCCTCTCCATCTTTGACACAATCAGTGTCATCTTTTGGGTCCCAGTCTATGACCGATTCATCGTACCTTTGACAAGAAAGTTCACCGGCCATAAGACCGGACTTACCCAGCTGCAGAGAATGGGGATTGGCCTAGTTATCTCAATATTCGCCATGCTTGCTGCTGGCATATTGGAACTGGTCAGGCTCAATATCGTCAAGAAAAACAACTACTACGATAGAGAACAAATACCCTTATCGATTTTCTGGCAAGTACCTCAGTACTTTCTTATAGGATGCGCCGAGGTATTCACATTTGTCGGACAGTTAGAATTTTTCTACGAGCAAGCTCCAGATGCCATGAGAAGCACAAGCTCAGCTCTCTCACTGACCACTGTGGCTCTAGGTAACTACCTCAGCTCACTGCTAGTAACCATTGTAACTTCAGTGAGTACTAAAGGTGGGAAGGTGGGATGGATTCCTGATAACCTGAATTACGGACACCTTGATTACTTCTTCTGGCTTCTAGTCGTGCTTAGTGTCCTCAACTTGGGAGCTTACTTGCTTATAGCAAAGTGGTACACTTACAAAACGCCTATAAACGCTACTAAGAAGAAGTCCACTGATCAGGAAGCTGAGCGGAACGGGTAAACTATCTCCAACCCATTGAAGCTTCACCCTCTGTATTCACTTGTATGAATCATTAACTGTCAATTAAGTTTGAAAACCTTCCACTGTGCCTCACATTTGTACCACCACTTTGTAACTTCTGCTATTGGTTGTTGAATGTAAATTGTGAAGAAATAAGTTTGTATGATAGAGAATCAGGAGTCAGGACAAACAAGATGCATTGTTGCTAGATATGAAAAAGGATGTCCTTTACATGCTCAACTGAATCAGACACATGACACACATTGAGGGTCTGTTGTGTGTTATGGAAATCACATTCATCAGACATGCCTCATAGGGGTCAACCAAAAATGTATGTCTAGAAATTTCAACCTGCATTTCCATTAATCAAGACCTGACTTGAGACAAAATGGATTATGAACAAGTTGAGATGTTCTGCTCTGAAAGACTATACTTCAGAATTCTACTAACAGTATTGATATGGCGACATGCACAAAAAGAAGGCAAGCATACTAGTTACTGACTAATTCGTGGCAAAAGGAAATACAGACAGTTAACCCACTGAATAACCAATAGATCAACTTCATTAGTAAAAACTACAGCCTTAAGGCATTTCTAGCTACATCTTGTGAGCTCTGTAATCAACTTTTATAACATTTACTACCTCTAATACTCCTTGACGGGGTTAAGTAGAATCGTAATAAACCATTATCATGGCTGTTTGGACTTGGAGAATACCTGGTACTCTTACTGCGCTCCAGCGCAAGAGGTTGTTCCTGTCGTTTAATTCTCAAGCCCTTAGTCTCAGTGCTACTTCTCATAAATGATCCAAAGATGGAGCTTGAACTAGATGAACTCACATGTGTGCCGCTGCTAGTGACCTTTTCTGCTGCCTTGGATTCTTCTTCATCTTCCTCACATGTGAATTTAAATTTGGTTTCCGCTTGTTTCTGTGACAAACTCCAGTTAGTCCATGCCTTGCGCCACCCAGCAAGCTTCTTGACTTGCAATTTGTTGTTTCCATTCCCTTCGTCAACAATGGATGATGGACAGATTGACGCAGAATCTGAGCTTTCCACACGCTCAGTTTTGATAGGACTTAAGTTTGGTAATTTCACATCATTCTTTGTCAATAAAACGCTAGCTCCATGAAACAACTCAACAGTAGCGGGTGAGATTCTTGAATTGGAAATGGCTCTTAACTCTTCAAGCTCAACTGATGAAGCCCTTCTATTTGAAACAAACCTATCAAAACTCCTCCTACGCCTACTCAACCCATTTCCGTAGTAATCCCTAGTCTGCTCCGTCCCGCCAGGACTCTTATCAATCCCATTCCCACTCTTAACACTAATCACATCCTCAACAAACCGATCATCATCCTCAACCACAGCCAGCATCTGATTAGGCCTATTCATTGACGACCTCCCAATCAGATACCCATCCCAAGAAGCTCTCCCTTCATCCAATGGAAACCTAGGACAATCCACAGAAGCTCGTCCGGCATCAATCGAAAACCTCGGTTCAGTATCACAAGACCTCCTCCCAAATCCGTAGTTCCCCACTTCAGACTGAGTCTCCCTCCATTGCTTCACATTCACATTCACCCTCTCTACTCCCATCGCCACTCTGTTGAAATTCCCAACTCCACCATTCCTATCCCCACTTTTCTGCATTCTCATCTTCTGCTTCTGCCTCCATTTCTGCAACTTTTTACTAAAACCAGAAGCTGCCGCTGCCCAAATACTCCCTGCAATGTTCTTCATATCCTTACCTTTGCTCTGCTTCTCCCCCCTGCATTCAAGATCTATATGCTCCTTCATCGTCCTCCACTCCTCATCTCCGCTAATCGGAATCTGCTCTAAAACCCTAATTTCTCCAACACCCAAATCCTCATCCCTCCCACACCTCAATCCACCAACACTCCCATCCATAAAGCTTCCAACTTTAACTCCTCCATCTTCCATATCGAACAACGACGACAGCGAGCTCCGACCACGGACATCACAAGACTTCCTTCTCGGCTCGACACTAGTACTAATCACAAACCCACTTTTTCTACAACGATTATGCCCAGAACAACTTTTACTTCTAGAAAGCTCATTAGCTCTTGTGTTAGAGCATTGACCTGTTTCTATGATTGATTTCACTCCGGCGGGATCCAATCCAGCGAGACGCTCACTCAAGCAGACAGCGCAGAAACCGGTGACTGGCTCGCCTGGGTGGCGGTTGCAGACGGTGAAGCGTGATGGTGGCGGTGGATTTAACAAGTTGGGTTTGTTGAGATTCATGGTAGCGTGTGGAAAAGACTCATCTTTTTTGTGCCTAGTTGATGAAGGACCAGAAGTCAGAGTAGAGTAGATTGTAGAGAGAGAAAGCAACAAGATAGAAGAAGAAGAGGAGAGAGAAATTGATTTTTTTTTCTTTTCTTCTCGTTCTTTCCAGCAGCCAAGTTGTGAAGAGAGTGTAACAAGTAAATTTTTACTAATTTAAAAATTATTTTTAATCAGTATATTTTCTGGGATGGGAGAGTGGGCTTGTGGAGAAGGGTAGTGTCCCTTATGGAAAGGGGGACAAGGCCTAATAGGTCTGCGGGTAGCAACAGCAGCCCATTAAGATTTAGGTGGTTTGAGATTACAGTTATGAATGTATGCCTTATTTAGGTCGATTTGTCCTGCTATCCATGTCTCGTAGCCCCTAACCTAAAGGTTCATTAAGTTACATACCAACCCGCACTCCGAATGTTTGCGTGCCCTAAAGAAGCATTTGGAAGAATGCATTGATATGGTTTTGCAAACAAGCTATAATGATGAATTTAATGTTTTTACAGTAGTAGTTTAGCATTACATTTTGAGCTAACACGTGCTTTTATTGATACATTAGTATGCGTAGTGGTGCTGCTGACTTCAAATATCAATGGGTGTCTACTGTCTAGCTAATTGAATGCCATTGTTATTGAATAAAAACGTTTAAATTGTACGACTCTCAAATTCACACTATCTTTGATGGAATGAGTTTCAGAGAAGCGAAATGTCAATTGTCACCATTAGAATTAGGTTCTATTTCTTTTGATCTTAATTTAAAGTCAGTTCAGGTCAACTGATAAACATTTACTATTTTTAAAAATTATTTTGAAAGTGTAATAAGACTTAAAACTATAAGTACAAGCTTAAAATTCATTCAATTCGTTATTGTTAAAATTATTTTTTTAAAATAAAAAATAATAATTAAATATAATTTATTAATTATTTTTAAAATTTATGTCAATTCAGTTCAAAAGAACGGACCGTTGAAGTTGTTTTACAAAAAGTTTAGTTTGTTAAATTGATTATCGAGTTTTGGTACTGGGCAGCTTCGATCCGTCTTTGATATCTCCATTACGCACCAGTTTATAGAATGTCTTAGCGGAATTTAAACAGCGTTGGTTTCGTGGTGTAGTTGGTTATCACGTCAGTCTAACACACTGAAGGTCTCCGGTTCGAGTCCGGGCGAAGCCATAATTTTTATCGTCCGCTGCGAATTTTGCAATTTCATCAATTTAAGCACTCGTTTTGCTTCGATCCGCTCCGATCCGATTCGACCGACCGACCACAATCCACTCCAAACCTCCGCCATGATTCACCACCTTCCCTTAACCTCCGATCAATCGCTCCTCCTCACTCCCCCGTCCAAATTCACTCTTCTAGACTCCCGCACTATCCAATTCCAAACTACCACCGCTCGCTCTCACTCTTCTCCTTCATCATCTATTAAAATCAGTCTCCGTTATGATCCGCTTGTACGTCGTCGTTTTGAAGCTGCTGCTGCTGCTTCTTCTTCTTGTCGACCACCTTGGGCTTACTCCGGTGACGCTGACCGCTCGGTATCTGTCGGTTCGGATGAGGATTCGGATACGCCGAGTGCGTTTGAGTTCATTACGTCTGAACGAGTTAAAGTTGTTTCGTTACTTGGCCTTGCGTTGGCGTTGTGTAATGCTGATAGAGTTGTGATGTCAGTTGCTATTGTACCTATGTCGCTTGCTCATGGCTGGAGTCGCTCCTTCGCTGGCATCGTTCAGGTTTCAGTTTTGCCATTTCCAACTACTAAGTTTCTGAATTTCACTTGTATAGGGGAAGATACTTTTTAGAATGCAGGATTTGTAGTTTCGTTGATTGGTGTGAATGGTTAGTTTATTTGTTGATTACTGTTTGTGTAATTGTTTTGTAGTCATCTTTCCTGTGGGGGTATTTGATATCTCCGATAGCTGGAGGTGCGCTTGTGGATAGAT
>JAWWMW010112907.1:0-10164 GCA_035048345.1 Echeveria elegans
CCAGGTCGCCCTGGTCTTATAAATTTCTTTTGACACGTGACAAATACACCGCGCATGCTGCAAGTAGTGCCCAAAAAAAAGCACATGTCAGCGGGCGACTTTAATCTGGACTATCAGTGATTTTTCTTGCATATTCCATGTTGTCAGGTATTTATTATAATTTATTCAGCCAATCAGCTCATTTATTTATATATATATATTTATATATTTAATATAGTTACATTTAAATAATAAATGAAGGTTGGAGTACGCTGAAAAATACGATTGTCCTTACTGCATGGAGAACACCGATGATTTTTATTTGAAAAATGCACGTAAAATGTGTTGGTTTGACTGTCATAGGAAGTTTTTACCCATTGACCATAGTTTCCGCAACAACTGGACTAATTTCAAGAAAATCAAAAGGGTCCTCAATGATTCTCCGCCAGTGCGAGATGGTTATGAAGTGTAGCAACAAATTGAGAGAATTGGGCTGATGAAGATCACTGAAGAGGGTGTTGAAGAACATAAAGTAAGTGTCAGTAGAGATTTCAGATGGAAAAAGAAAATTATTTTTTGGGACCTACCTTATTGGGCCAGTCTACGTGTTCGACACAACTTGGATGTCATGCATATCGAGAAAAATGTATTCGATAATATTTTCAACACGGTGGTAAATGTTCAGGGCAAGTCCAAAGACAACTTGAAGGCAAGGATGGACATCAAAGAATTGTGCAGACGGCCCGAGCTAGAACCTGATGAGACCAACAGTAAGTACTGGAAAACAGGATACACACTGGATCGTGAAGAGAAGAAAAATCTATGTGAATGGTTGAAGACAGTTAAATTTTCAGACGGTTACGCTTCAAATCTAAGCCATTGCATTGAAATGCACAAACTGCGACTGTTCGGCATGAAGAGCCATGACTGTCATGTCTTTATACAAAGGCTGCTGGGTGTTGCTTTTCGACCGTTCTTAGAGAACAAGTTCTAGGAGCCTTTGACACAGTTGAGTGCATTCTTCAGGGATCTTACATGTTATGATCTGATGACAGAAATAGTGCAAAATCTGCATGCGAAGATACCAATCATTTTGTACAAGCTGGAGCGAATTTCCCACCTGGGTTGTTTAACTCAATGGAGCATTTGCCTATCACTTGCCAATGGAGGCAGCAATTTGTGGGCCTGTACAGTACATATGGATGTATCAATTCAAGAGGTATTTTTGTCTGTCAATTTGATTGAATTTAATTAATTAATTGATTAATTGATTACTAATGACAATTCACGTATATGTGTGTAGATTTCTTCAAAGATTGAAGAACACCGTCGAAAATAAAGCGCGCATGGAAGGGTCCATTTGTAGTGCATACATAGTTCATGAAACCTCGACCTTCTGTGGATATTATTTCAACTCACATGTTGAGAATAACCAGAGGTCCCAAGGCCAAAATGTAGATGATGGAATCGATGAAGGTGTAGATCCAGACGATTTGTCCATTTTCATGTTTCGAAGCCGTACTTTGTGTAAACTCATACGGAGAAATCTTACGGATGATGATTACCATTTGATACAGACTTATGTCCTACTCAACTGTGAATATGTCCTACTCAACTGTGAAGAAGTTGAACCATTTGTGGAGTAAGTGTTATTTATTATTTAATTAATATATTTATTTCATTTAACAATTTAATTCTGATCAGGTATTGTTAATTTTGATCAGATATTTCCTTAAAAACATTGTGCGAAGGGCGATTCCTGAAATTGCAGACAGCGTCGAACATCGTATATTGGAATCACAATTTCGCCATTGATTTTACCAATATGTAAGTTTTTCATATCTAAATAGTTACATGAATGTTTTAATGTTTGTAGAACTTTGTTATATATTAATTAGTGTTTGCTGCGCAGATCGATAATTCTAAACAATCAATTGACAACAACATCAAAACTTTAGCCCGTGGACCAGCTAGAGTTGTTAGGACTTATCCTGGGTATGTGGTGAATGGTTATCGTTTCCACACAAAGACTCATTCGTCAACGAGAGCCAAAGACTGCAATGGAATTTGTGTATTGGGATACATTTGGCACCGGCGAAGAGGAGTACTATGAAGTTCTAGATGAAATTATTGAGATGAACTATGTATCTCCAACGGTGAAGCAGTCTGTAATATTCGCATGCTCATGGTTTGATTCCAAAAATATGGGAGGGACTCGCGTGCATCCTCAGATGAAGATGGTCCACATCAACCGATGCAAGAAAATGGCTATCAAGGATTGTTACATATTCGGACACCATGCATCTCAGGTGTATTTCATTGAATATCCAAAGACAAGGCGACAAGATGCTAATTGGTTAGGAGTATGCAAATTGAAATCTCGTTTATGGTCTGAAGTGGGTGTTGAAAGTTCGGATCAACGCATTGTAGTACCGAACCGTTCCAATCATAATTCACAGCCATAATGCGAATTATCGATGATCCACTACCAGATGTTGATAGGCAAGGACCCTTACATGATCCAGCTGGTCCTGTATATGAATTTGAAGGAGGTGAGGAAGATGAAGAAAGTTCATAAGAAAAGCTTCGAATTTTAGAAGACACTTCAAAAGAAGAAGAATTGTAATTGTTGTTGTAATTGAATAATTATATTTTTCATTTATGATTATGTTTGCAATTCTGATTTATAATATTTTAAATATTTTAATACAACACAAATTTATTAATATTATTTAAATATTAATTATTGTATTAGTTAATATAATAAATAATGTTAATCAAATTCAACACTTATCAAATTTTTACGTTTCTGTCACACTTTATTTTCAACATAGCGACCACGTGGTCGCTACATATATAATTTTTCTAAGTTAGCGACCATGTGGTCGCTAAATATGAAACAAATTCAAAACTTGACAAATTTTTACGTTTCTATCACACTTTATTTTTAACATTAGCGACCACTTGGTCGCTACTAGTATCATTTTTCTAAAGACCACGTGGTCGCTAAATGTGAAAACAAATTCAACACTTAGCAAAATTTTACATTTCTGTCACACTTTATTTTCAACATTAGCGACCACATGGTCGCTAAATGCAGAGTAAAGGCGGCAAAATTTAGGATTTAGCGACCACGTGGTCGCAAAGTGTGAAATTTTGGCGGCACAATAAAATATTAGTGACCACGTGGTCGCTATTTATGAAGACGTTAGCGGCAAAATTAAAGTTTAGCGACCACGTGGTCGCTAAATGATCGATATAAAAGCAAAAATCCTTAGATTTTGCCACAATCATCTTTCTCTCTAGACCCTAAAGCTCCGCCGCCACCTGTTGGATTCTGCCGCCGCTCCTGTTGGATTTTCGACTCCTTTTTAACTGTTGTAAGTGTTTATTTTATGTTAATTTAGTTTATATATGTTTAATTAGTTAAATTGTGAGTTTTATGTTTATTTGGCGTTTATTTATTGTATATATGTGAATTTGTGGTTTTATTTATGCTTTTGTGGTTTATAATGTTATTGTTATTTAGTTATAATTGTGAACTTTATGTTTGCCCATGATTGAATTTGTTTGATTTGATAATATATGTGAATTTGTATGTTTATATACGTCGTTATTGTTGATATGGTTGTTAAAGTATGAATTGGAATTTTGTTGTAAATTATTGTTTATTGAATTAGTTGTAAACTGAGATATGTTTTTATTATTGTTAAGAATATGCCTAAACGTCCTAGTTTTGCACGTCCCCCAAGGGCCACGGATGACGCTCCCCAGTCTGGGGAAGATTCGCGGGCCTCTATGGACACAAATGAGTTTATCAACTCGTTCGACTTCACCCATTTGGCGTCACCCGATCCGCAGCAAGGAGCCACGAGCACTTCGCATGATCCAGACGCCACCGCCTCTGGTGCTGCTGCCGCAACCACCACTAATTCTGCTGTCGCCGCCACCTCAGCTGATGCTTTCGGCTCTGCTGATGTGGCCACATCAGCAGCGGTGCCGGCTGTTAGACCTAGACCAGCACGCCGGCCACGAACCCTCGATGAGGGTGCTGTCTGGGATTTGACTCTTACTGGCGACAAGTTAGCTTTACTGTTTATTCAATTATTATTTTTAGTCTGTTAGTTCATAAATTTCAAGATTAGAGCCCAGCTACAGGGTGGCGTGCATGGCTACTAGTAGCATCACCTTCCAGCCGGATCCGAACATTTGGAGGTTTCAGAAGGCCAGTGGAGCGTCTATAGACCGCTGGGTTGCAGCATGGGGTATGTTATTTTATTTATTATTTCACATATTATTACAATGAATATATATGTTTCTAACTTACTTTTTTTTTCAGTCTTACTTCCGCTGAGATGATACAGTGGAAGATATGACTCCCGCCAAGGTTCAGAAGAGGTGGGAGAAGCAGGCATTGAACCGCTACAATGACCTTATCTACAAGTTTCGAAGAGATAAGGTACAGCCTCGCTGGATAGATGATGCGAGCTAGGATTGTGGATGGCGGAATGGAACAAGCTAGCGCTAGCTGCACTCCAGGAGCGACAAAAGGCAAATCGTAAGGCTAACTCGTCGCTCCACACAACGGGGTCCAACGGAATGACCGAGCACCGGCGTCGCTTGGTATGTAATTATTTATTAATGTCTATTTAATTTTTAACTTTGAATTTACTTTATTAATATTTATTTTTATATGTAGGAGGCGGAACTCGGGAGGTCAGTCACGCCTCACGAGTTGATGATCCACACTCATTCACGCGCGCCGAAGCGTACTTAGCTAGTGGATGAGTGTTCGCAGGAGATAGCGGTAAGTTCTGTAATTATTAATATTTATCATTTAATATTTTTGTGATAATATTCATTATTTTAATAATTATTTAATATGTATTAGGAGCAAACTCGGGAGATCCTCACCCAGAGGAGCAGCCAGCAGTCTGATCAGGAGCTATCCTTTCAGGATTCCTGTGAGGTGTATTACGAGGCGATTGACGGTGTTGGCCCCGGCGGGACAGTTTTTGGAGTTGGAGGAGCAATGCCGAAGTTCTGTATTTTTTTATGTTTTAAAAATTATTTATTTTGTAAATCTTTTTTAGTATTAAATATTAAATATTAAATATTTCTTATTATTTCTTTTTTTTATTTTTATTTTTTATTTTTTAAATAATTTTTAAACAAATTTAATATATAAAATTTATATTTAATTTTATACTACGCGTTAGCGTCAACGTGAACGTTAGTGTCCAACTGGTCGCTTTTTATTTCCTAATTTAAATGATTTCCATAATTTTAATAACGAAAACATTTTCGAAAATATAAACTTTAGCGATCATGTGGTCGCTAATAATTTAATTTTCAAATTTTTTTAATTAATTATAGAGCAACCAAGTGGGTGCTAGTATTTGTATTTTCAAAAATCTTTATTGATTAGTTAGCGACCACGTGGTCGCTAATATTCATATTTTTGAAAATATTTTAATTAATTAATTAGCGACCACGTGGTCGCTGATCTTTATATTTTCAAAAATGTTTTACTTAGTTATATAGCGACCACGTGGTCATTAAATATCATCTGCATCCAGCGTTTTAGCAACTAGAATCTCATTTAATAGCGTCCACTTTTTGTGGACGCTAAAACCTGCTTTTTATAGTGGAAATTGACTCATCACTGACCATGAGCCCCATCTCTGCACACGACATTGACTCATCACTGACCCTGAGCCCCATCTCTGCACAGGACATTGACACATCACTGACCATGAGCATCATCAGTGCACCATGATAGTATGCAATATTATTGAATAAACTAATTGAAGTCCGTAACTCATTCATTTTAAAACCAAGATACACAACATCAAATGAATGCCACCAAAAAGATAAATCAATTTATTCTTCTCATCAAATGGATCTAACTCCTACTCTTGAAGAGTTCCAAAAGCAGTGGGCTTTAGAAGAAGCAATAATCGACCGTGAGCAACAACTACTTGAAGAGTTGGAAACTATAAGTGATGGACAACACACAAGGAAATCCATACATAGGAACTATGCGGATGCCCATAAGCGGTTGATGGCGGACTACTTTGATGAGTCATTCAGTTACACTAACTTGCAATTTCAACGAAGGTATAGAATGAAGAGACCCCCATTTCTACGAATTGTACACTCCATTTCAAAGTATGATGACTTCGTTACTCAAAGGCGCAATAATGCGGGGAAGCTTGGTTTGTCACCTATCCAGAAGTGTACAGCTACCATATGAATGCTCGCTTATGGAGTCCCAGCAGATACGTGTGATGAGTATGTGAAGATTGGAGAATCCATTGCAATTGAGTGCGCTCGAACTTTTTGCGATGATGTAATTGATTTGTTCCAAGATGAGTACTTAAGACGACCTAATGTGGAAGACTTGCAAAGGTTACTTCGAGTTGGAGACGATCATGGCTTCCCTGGAATGATTGGAAACATCGATTGCATGCACTGACAATGGAAGAATTGTCCAAAAGCCTGGCAGGGGCAATTCACTAGTGGACACAAGGGCACAACAACAGTTATACTGGAGGCATTGGCGTCATACGATTTATGGATTTGGCATGCTTTTTTTGGATCACCGCGTACATTGAACGATATAAATGTACTAAACAGGTCACCAGTTTTTGACGATATTGAATCAGGTCATGCTCCGCAGGTGAACTTCACTATCAATGGGAGGCAATACAATCTTGCGTATTATCTTGCCGAGGAATCTATCTTAAATGGCTTGTACTTGTCCAGTCCCTTCAATTGCCCCAAGGAAACAAAGCAAAATTATTTGTCAAACAACAAGAATCATGCAGGAAGGACGTGGAACGTGCTTTCTGGGTGCTTCAAGAGCGTTTTGCAATTATCCGCCAACCTGCTAGGATGTGGGATATCAATGTCCTAAGTAAAATAATGAGGGCATGCATTATTTTACATAACATGATAGTAGAAGATGAACGAGACACATATTCTCGTAACTGGGAAATTGAAGATTTTGAACCATCGTACAATTCTAGCTCTAGCTCGTCCACCAACATTCAAAGACAAGTGTTGCCAGAGTTTGAAGTGCATGTTCGGGGCCGGTCCGAAGTCAATATTACTGCTAGAGCCGAACTACATGACAAAGGCCAACATATTCGACTAAAGAAGGATCTTATCGAGCATATATGGCAAAATTTGGAACTACCCTCGATTAAATTAAATTTAATTATGTTTGTGTGTATTTTTTTAATAATTTATGTAGTGGTAAATTATGTGTTTTTTCTAAATTGTATAATAAATGCTTTATAAATTTTAATTAATATATTCGATATATGTTTTTCCTTTTAAAAAGTAATTATTGAAATTATAAATATTATATATGTGATTAATAATAATGTATATATGATATAGTGATGTTGATGAAAGAATAAATAAATAATAAACAATGCCTAGCTGTTGTGGAATAAGAAGAAAATATGATAGGATTTGATGATATAGTGAGGCTAGAATCTGACGTGGCAGACAAATTTATAAGAAATATTGTCTAACTGCTGGAGATAGTCTAATGAATAAAAATTATGATGTGCGATGCACTTTCGCTTAAAGTTTTACGATACCCATGTAAGACTGATTGTGATTTCAAGCAAAATTTTGATTCTTTTAAATAGTTTCATATATATTTTTTAGGTTAGATCCGGTGAGAAGCATCAAAATTAGTGAGACGGTGAAAACTAAATCTGAACCGTCCATCTCGAAATAAAATGGTATAGATTTATTAAGATTAAAAACTCACAAAATTCAATCGACTAACACATTGATAATTTAGCCCTATCACGTTACGGATATATAGTTCGCATTGCCCTCATATAGTTCACGTATTTATAGTTCACATGGTACTCATATGGTTCACTTAAAGTTCAAAAGAGTTTTTCGTATTTCAAGTGCTCACATATGAATACTATAATACATATAGTTTATATAGCTCAAAAACTTAAAATTCATCAAGACATTATATAGTTTATATAGTTCAAAATTTAAAATCCATACTAGTTTGTTACGATGTGCTACACGTTCCTCCGTTCCGACCGATTTTTTTGTGGTTGAGTTGTGTGCTCGGTCCGAACAGTCGGCTTAACCACACATATACGCATTTCATCGGCTGTTCGGACTGACCTACTTGCTCAGACCGAGCAGTCAGCTCGATCAAGTACGTCAACGAAAACATGAGATAAGGCTCGACGAGAACGGCGTACGAGCAGGTAGCTCAACCAAGCAGGTCAACAAAGGATGAAAATGACTTAGACCACATTCTTCTTCCCATAGATATTATCCGAGTTTTAGATTAACTATATGAACTATAAAATGCCTCGATGAATTTTAAGAGTTTGAGCTGTGTGAATTATAAAGTACATAGTTGAACTATATAGTAACTATAATATAAATATATAAACCATTTGAAATAAAAAAAATCCTTTTAAACTTTAAATTTAACTAAGTGAATTATAGGTACACCAACTATATTTTTGTTATTCTGCGAAACGATTGAGACGCTCTCGGCATAATTTCTCTCTCCGACTGTCCACGCCATAATGCTTCAATTTCACCGCTCTCGCCGTCCGCCCTAGCCTCCACTGTCCATCCCCATCAACACGGCCAACACAATAAGTTTCTTGCCGACAGCGGTTACGGAAGGCTATTCTGAGAAGACAAGATAATATTCGGAGTCGTGGGCTATTCCTACCAGAAAATGGGTTTGCTTAAGGGTATTTCGTCTGCGCTTAGTCAAGGATATTCCGACCAGAACATAGGAAGGCTTGAAGGAAAGATGGGACTGAACAGATTGGAAGAGATGAAGATCGGGGCAACGAGTAATGCCGTCTGTTGAACAGTTTGAGACGGATTAAATGAATTAAGGATTTCCATTCGGTGTTTTGATACCCCATCCGTTCATTGGCATCCCATCCCCCTTTCTCGATGACTCTCTATTTCTCCATCTCGGCGTTACTGTCAAAGTCGGTCGGTGCCTACTATTAGAGGAAATAGATTTGCGTGCAACTATCGCAGAACTGACTAACAATGTTTGGTTGCGGTGGTGATGTTTTGTTGAGTTCGTGATTCGTGAGACCGTCCACAGTCAGCCGGTGCATAAGACGGCAACATATTTGCATTGAAGTGGATTTCTGTGCAACAGTTTTGCGGAAAGGTCGAAACTTGGACTTAAAAGTTGGGGTTTGCTTTTCTGAATTTGGAGATTGAAAAGGGATTCTAGGATTGATTTTGGATAGTTTAGGGGCATAAAGCGTCAGAGGTGCGATGTCTGATTTTGGTAAATTTGAAATAACTGGTTACTGTTCCACAATACTCGCCTACTATAAAACCCAGTTATGATTTCTCTCCTCAACTGCGGACCAATCTGTGGATGAGTGAGAGGTTTTTATTTCTCTCGTCATCTGCGGTGCAAATCTGTGGATGAGTGAAAGGTTTCTATTTCTCTCCTCTATGAGTGAGAGGTTGTTTATTTTTGTTCAATTATTTTACTGTTGTTTAGTTGCACTGATCAGGGAAAGCGATTCCGGATCGATGATCGCTCTCCCAATGATAATAATTTTTCATTGATCCTGTATTCCGGGCGATAGTCCCGTGCTGTATGCATTATTGTATACATTTATTTCCATTATGAGAAATTGTAATAAAAAATTATATTGTAAAAATATGTCTTTAAACCCATTTTTTATAAGATAAATTTTAGACAAATCGATTATAGAAGTGATTTTTTAAGGAATACAACATTAAATGCAACTACGCGTAAAAGAAAGTTTGCTTGGTTAAAAGCAATGAATTAAAAACGAGTGTGAAGAAATAAAAAACGAAAATAATGTCATTTAAATCTCAAACTTCTCAATTTTGTCTATAAATTTTCAATTCAGTTTTGTCCATTTAAATCCTTAACTTCTTAATTGATTTTCAAAAAAAAAAATATTAAGTTTATGTTGACTTTGTCATTATAGTCATTAGTTGAACATTATGAGTTTAGGGTTAGCATAAACAACAAACAATGTCATTATAGTCATTAGTTGACTTTGTCAATCATAATGCTCCGCTGCTGAACATTATGATTGAATTTTTATTGTGTGTTTTCCGAAGTTTTGCATATTTTTGAGTTTTTTTGTTATTTTATAATGAATTTCT
>JAWWMW010112927.1:0-10163 GCA_035048345.1 Echeveria elegans
TAAAAATTATTTGGAATACGTTAGAAAATTTGAGGAGAATCGAATTGAGACACGGAAAAAATTTCCGTCGGGACGACGGGTACATAGCTAGTATTTTATAATACACCTTTCACAATCATTGGGTGCTCGTTTCACAACTTCCACAATAAAATTTAGTATCGCAGTGGAACCTGTATGGCAAATGAAGCATGATCGCTAAGCCATCGAAGCAATTTCAGACGGGTCAAAGGTCCCTAGCGACACTCGAACAACTTTCGTAGTCGAGTCACGTATCTCAGCTGCAAACTTGTCCCAAGGCCTCTTCCTTACTCCCCTGTATGACTTCTACCGCTTCTGTTTGGTTGCAGAGTTAAATATAAGCTCCTCACGCTCATCTGCAAATTTACTTGTTTGGATGCGGATGAGTCCCCCCACTCTCTCTTCTCGTAATCTCGTTCTCGTCTGCTCGTGTTTCGGACGCAAGTGTAACTCTAACCTCACCCCGAACATAGCTATTCAGATCACGTGAACAACTGCTAGATGGAGTAGATGATGACTTCAAATCCAACAAGGAGCTTCCCAAGTGCACTTCATCTAGCTCAAGTAAGCTTAAAGGGGTAAGATTGATTTGATACCATATGCAGGGAGATTCGAGGATCCTAGGGTGTCCTCCCAAGAGCCATAAACCAAGTTAGAATTATGAGATGAGGAATCATAATGAGGATCTTGCCAGAAGTGAGCTAATTGATGACGTCATTATAATGATCCATGATTTAATTGTTTTTGTTACCGTTTTGTGTACGAAGTGACGTCGTTTAGTTGGTTAACCCGCGATTCTTACCGGGCTTTTAATAAGGCTGATTCAGCCCATCATCATCTTCAGCGATCTCCGCCGCCATTCGTCCTCCGATTCGCGCCATCTCACTCCGTCCCCCGTTCAACCTCAATTCTTCAAACTCGGTTAACGGTTTAGTATGAGCCGATTGAAACAGGTACATGCCTAAACTATACGAAACGGCATTGACCACAGCAAGATCCTACACGTTGACTTGCTTGAAGTCCCGAATTTAAATTATGCACGCAAGGTGTTCGATCTGATTTCTAAACCAACTTCATTTTTGTACAACAAGCTCATCCAATCTTACTGCCACCATGGTCCTCAGAAACAGTGTTTTTCACTCTATGTAGATATATGTTCGGCTGGGTGCTTACCAAATGAGCATTCTTTTACATTTCTTTTTGCTGCTTCTGCTGCAATTTCGTCGCCTTGTCAAGGTATGATGGTGCATGCCCAGTTTGTGAAATCAGGGTTTGATTTTGATATCTTAGCGCTAACTGCTTTGGTTGACATGTATGCTAAGTTGGGAATGTTGCCGTTGGTGCGGAGGAAGTTTGATGAGGTGAGGGTTAAGGATACGCCAATGTGGAATGCAATTATTGCGGGGTATACTAGGGCTGGAGATAGGGAGCGCGGAATGCATTTGTTTTTGTTGATGCCTTCAAGAAATGTTGTATCGTGGACATCAGTGATTTCTGGATTCTCGCAAAATGGGATGTATGCTGAGCAGCTGAGGCATTGGAGATATTTAAGGAGTTGGAGAATGAGAGAGGTGTAAAGCCGAATGAAGTGACAATTGCCAGTGTTCTTCCTTCTTGCGCGACTGCGCGTCCCTAGGTGCATTTGAGGTAGGGAAGAGGATTGAGGATTATGCAAGGGAAAATGGGTATTTGAAGAATGCTTATGTGGCTAATGTTGTGCTGGAAACGTATGCCAGCTGCCAGGTGTGGTAGAATTTGTACAGCGAAAGTGGTTTTTGATCAGTTGAGGCATGCGCGAAATTTGTGTTCCTGGAATTCTATGATCACGGGCTTGGCTGTCCATGGAAAATGTAGTAAGGCTCTTGAGTTCTTTCACGACATGCTTGTTTGTGTTGTTGTCATTCTCAGCATTAATGAAGAGTTTGATATATATTGGTTTTTTAAATAATATAAATGTAATAGTACCAGCGAGAGGGGTTGAAGCCTGATGACATCACATTTGTGGGGGTTCTTCTCGCTTGCACTCATGGTGGTATGGTGGCAAAAGGCAGGGAGCTCTTCAACGCAATGAGAACTCAGTATTTGATAGCCCCAAAACTGGTGCACTATGGGTGCATGGCTGATCTACTGGGACGTGCAGGCAAGTTAACCGAAGCCTATGATCTCATTCACGGCATGGAAATGAAACCAGATTCCGTTGTTTGGGGAGCTCTACTAGGGGCATGCAGTTTTTACAACCATGTAGAGCTAGCTGAAATTGCAGCTGAGTATTTCTTTGAGCTTGAGCCTTGGAATCCAGGGAACTATGTGATCCTTTCTAATATATATGCCTCCGCCGGCAGATGGGATGGAGTGGCCAGGTTGAGGAAATGAATGAAGGGTGGCAGGATTACAAAGGCTGCAGGATATAGTTTCATAGAAGAGGGGGCTCAAATTCACAAGTTTATTGTGGAAAATAAATCCCATCCAAGATGTGAAGAGATATATAGTATTCTGGATGAACTTTCCTCTATGATGAAACTCCGCCGCATGGATAACGAATCACACGACAGTGTAGAGAAAGATTTAGATTTATAGAGATGATTTTAGAGCATACCAGGTGAAGTATGCCTTGCCTGCTGACAGGCCAGAGAGTTACGTCTCCAGTTCTTGACTATTCAGTCTGTGCTTACTGGTACTGGTTATGATATGGGATTATTATGACTATTCCAAGCATTGTTTGATGAATGACACTTGGTGTCGCCAACTGACATACTGCTCAAAAGGCAAGTCATGTTTTTGTGTGTGAAACTTTTGCGTGTAGAAGGTTAACTTACCATTCAAAGTGTTAAATTAAATCCTTCAAACTGACTATTTTTCATTTTTGTCTAGGTAATGTCCAGACTGCAAGAGCAACTTCAAGGTAGTAAAAAGCTAGAAACAGCATACACAGACTTAAAGCTGAAGAACTATAAACTGTGAGAGCAACTCCAAAGTTGTACTTCCAATTTCAGATTCTTACTGCTATTCGGTCCTTCTCTGAAACTTCACGGGGAACCCTCTTTTCATCTTGGTGGTCAGATAAGCATCAAACTCGGGTTCAAACCCATCCACTGCTGGAACTACCTTAAACTTGGTCAAAACTCCAGCAACCAGCATCTTCATCTGCAGGAACGCCATTTCCTTCCCCAAGCAAACCCTTGGTCCAGCTTGAAACACTGGATACTTGTATGAATCAATTACCAACAACTTCACAATCCCGGTAGCTTCGTCCTTCTGCAGCCACCTCTCTGGCTTGAACTCTTCCCAGTCAGGACCCCAGAGCTTCTCTATCCTCCCCATTGCATAAGGAACATATGCAACCACCATCCCTTTCTTCACCTTAGTCCCATCAGGCAGCACGTCGTCTTGCATAGCTTGTTTTGCATCCCCAGGCACCGGCGGGTAGAGCCTCATGGTCTCCAACAGGGTTGCATGCGTGTATGTCAACTCCTTTATTTCCTCAAATGCCAAGGAGTCTGACTTGTTGTGTATCTCCTTCAGGATCTCAGACTCGACTCGTGGGTTCTTGTATATGAGCCAGAAGAACCATGTTAGTGCAGCTGAGGTGGTGTCTCTTCCGGCCAGAATAAAGCTGATGACAATATCCACTACAAAGTTCTCTTCAGAATGTCCGGACTTTAAGAACCTAGACAGAAGATCATCCCCAGAACCTCTACCCCTCTTTTCCAGCTCAGCTTTTTTCTCCTTCACTATCCGGCAAGCGAGGTCCCGGACATGGGCTACATCATTTCGGAGCTTCTTCTCCGAACCTATTTGTAGAAATTTCTTCACTTTCCACAAGTGAAAAATGGAGATGTATCTCAGAAGAGACAGGAGAGTAGAGTGCTCAAAAGCATTTGCGAAAGCAGCTTGAGGAAGATCAGGGGATAAATAAGCAGGATCATACCCAAAGGCAATTTGGCAAATATTATCAAACGCAAACCTCTGCAGAACATCCTGTAAATCAAGAACAAGGTTCACCTCAGCAGCAGACATCAAAATCGGGTTAAGCCTACCATGCAGCTCTGCATCCACCACAGTCTCAATGAATCTACGCAGTGACTTGGTTTTAAATTCATGGCTAGCAACTTGTCTCTGAAACTTCCAAGTCTCCCCATCAGCGTTAAAAATTCCATGTCCTAGAAGATCATAAAACGTTGTCCTAAACAAAGGACCCTTCTCGTAATTACTGAAGTTAGTCTTAAGAATGTGCTGCACGTTGGCTGGGTTGGCTGTGTCTATTACTCTAGGGAAGAGGAAGAAGCGGTGGAAGGTGAAAGTAAGTGATGGATTAGATCTAAGAACCTCAGTTGTCCATTGAAACCGTTTGTTTCTGTTAGCATATCTAGAAATTTCCATCCCGATAAAAGGGTAGGACCTCGGTTGCACTGTTGGTTCCCTGCCAATCTTTACTACTAGCAAAACAGCGAAGGAGATGATAAGGAGTGGGAGAAAGAGACTCAAGTCAGTCCACCAATGCATCATTTTTGGCACTCTGACTGTGAAGAAACATTGAATGGTTATATGTATAGTTGTGCTGTTTTGGCATTTAGTTGTGCAACTATTCTTGATGAGAAGTTTCATGTAAATTGACCATTTGTCCGATTTGAAGTAATGAATACCAGCAGCATCGATCCATCAATCCAACCATTTGAATATTATGAATGACTCAGTAAGCACTGAAGTCCTCTGGTGTGAAACCTTACCGAATTCCAACCCATGCAATATTCAAACCACAAACGAAGCACGATGGAATTAACCCAGAAAGCCAGAATCGAAAACACTACGTTACACTAACGCTTTGTCTCACCCACCAATTTTGGACCTTAGTCGGCCCAATATTCACAAGTTCAATTACATAGGCTCAAAAAATGGGCCAAAGGCCCATATTCAAGGTAGGTTATATTCCTCCATCCAAGATGTGTGCAAGAAGAAGCTCGCTCAAACAGAAGAGATGTGAATGTGATCATTTCCTGCATTTTTGCATTTTGTTATTGAAAATATGAAAATACCAATGAAGTCTTAATTTAGTATATTTGGCTTTGGCATGATTATTAAATGGATAAACCAATCACAAGAGCACCCTGGTTTAAGGTCAATGAGCCCTCAACTAAGAGACACTGTTTGGCATCACTAAGGTTTTCCATATACACTTTTGCCGCTTGCCGGTTGGAAATTTATAGTGACGTTTCACTGTCAAAGCAACAACTTAGCCATGGTGACATCGACATTTATTTGAGTTTTACTACAAAGCAAGTTCACGCCACATATGCTTCAAATTCAAGTACTGGACGATTACTTGAATCGACAACTTTCCGATTAAGAGGCTAAGTGACAGACTATTAGATCGATGTCCAACATAATTTTTTTTTATAATCTATACCTGCTCATAACTTAATAAAGATGGTAGATGATCTACTTAAGATCCAAAAAAGGTCGATGTTTGTGTCGGATTGACCGGCTGAGCTACTTAGTATGTCAATGTCATTCTCCAACACAAGCTAATGTTTTTCTATACCTGCTCATATAGCTTCCTTACAACTAATCATCGTAAGTTCATAAACTTCGTTTTCCAGATCGATCCTATTTACTTTTCTAGGGTGTTTTTTATACACTTTTGGTCGATGAAATACCGGCCAAAGTTGCACCACCACCACTTTTTTTTTTTTTTTTTGCTTCTTGACGGTCGGTAAGGTTGTCCACTAGCTTGTCGTGATGACTTATAATCCCTCAACCGAGTTTGAGTTACCATGATAGCGAAGTTTCGGAAATATGCTTGAAAACACCCTTTTCTTCTCTTTAAAACTAAAAATAATTAAGGTGTGTAATTTTATCAATTATTCTCGCTAGCTATCGATGCACGATGATTTTTTTGAACTTGGCTGTTGTATAAACTCATGTATAAACAACCTGAATATATGAAATTATTTATTAGAAAATTATGGCATAATTTTTAAATATTAATTAGAAGAGTGCAGTATTGTATAATGAGAGTGGAATGCATAATAATTGTTTTAAACCCTAATTAAACTCAGTCGCAGTCGTGCGGCTGGTTGAGCCAATCCAATCTTATGTCAGATGAAGATCCAAAGAACATGGCCTACTCTGCACGTGTGTACCACCATCATTATTACTCTCAACACAAACACCTGATTAATTAATCTAATCATTTTGTAAACTCATATTTTAACACACAAGACACTATTTATGAACTCAGTGTGTATTTTAATAATAATGGTAAAGAAGATGATCAGGTGGACTGTGGGTCACTCATGTAAAGCTAATCAACAACATTAGTACAATTTGATGACCTGTAAGGTATAATCAATTTTAATTATTGCTTAATTAATTGACATTTTAATTTTGGAGCAGAATACATTTCCTTATTATTATTTTTTGATATTTGTGGTACAGTGGATACTAGTTCGTACAAGATTAGACAACATCTGGTACATTAATTATTCTATTTAGAAAACATTCACCACCACTCCTTAACCCATCCATTCTTCGACATATGAATTTAAAAATCTTTGAACACTCATAACCCTTTAGCATCTCTCGCTTTTATGAACTCAACTCTAACACAACGCACACACATCGTACTTCCACCTCCATCGGAGAAGAATCACCACACAAACCGCCTAGTTTAGGACAAATACCAAGCTTCTCCAACAACATCCACACAACACTTATGAGAGAAATATGTCATGTGTGAGGTTTGGACTTAAGATCTTGGATTTCCAAAACAAGACTCAACAACTCCACCACCTACACTTACGAGTATGTATATATATATCATCACCTCACCTACAAGCATGGCAATGGCATACTCTAGTGAAATTGAATTCATCGATGAGTTTCGATAGAAATAATTCAAAACCCCCTCTATTTTTAACCAATTTACATATTAGGACTTTACAAAATGATTCGTTTTCGAGACGGGGACAATGACGAATCCATTTTTTCCGGCTGCCCTTAACAGGCAAAAGGTTGCGAATTCAACATAACATATACAGTTACTAACATGTAACTTGTTCAGCCACACAATTGTCCCATAAAAACTACAATTTCCAATCCGAATTTAGAATAATTAATTCATTATTAATGGTTGGTATGGCTATACATTATGTAAAAAAAATTAAGCACTATGTAACTTTATTCTATCATTGTATGAGTAGTGTAGGTGTGTACCCTAGGACGTCCTTCCAGGTGTATTCTTATTCATATTTAAATCAGCATGAAAATACTAATACATATGAATGTAAGAAGCTAAACCTTTCAATGATCCAGCTAGAATTGATAATGTATTATAACTCAGGGGGTATGGTGAGATTACATATATATGATTTATTAAACACAATGGCACCAAATGGGAATACTCTCTGTAGCATTAAGGTAGTTGAAATCAGGCCCTTGAATTATTATGGTCTGAAAAAGTGTAGTGTTTTTAAGGTATAATTTATCAATTTAAAATGTAAAGTGTGATATATTTTAAGAAAAGAGCCAATGATACAATATGATAACGGATGTCTTTTTTTTTTTTTTTTTTACAAGGATGCTATTAAGACGATGAAATATAAGTAATTTATTATATAATATAAAGTTTACTTGCCTCCTTTATTATAAGGATGTGAGAACCTAAATTATGGTGAGACGATGAAAATCCAATTTATGAACTAGTATAACTTATTACTTAGTAGCATGTAACTAAAGTTTACAAAATTGAAATATTATTCACGTAGTCCATGAATTATGTATAGTTTGTGTGAACTTTGATTTATTTTCCGACTTTATGAACTTTAACTATAGTTCATTTAGTTCATTTATAATTTATAAATTAATTTTGGTTGCTAAGACGTTCATGCTGAATCTAATAGATTTTAACGTGTCTCTCTAGTTGTGAAATTTTGTATAACTCAACTGGTTGGACATTTGCCTTGTAACCCCAAGGTCAAGGGTTCAATACTCTGATATAGCATATTTCTTCCCACTCTTGTGAGAGAGCTTGTATTTCTTCTCACTTAGTGAGAAAGTGTTATTTGTTGTATGTGTTTGTCCTTGAGATGGTGTTGCGTCATGTGATGATGAGAAGTCACCCTTGATACCGTCATATCTTAGTGGAGACTGGAGAGTGAAGTGGAGTCGCCGTTAATGCTTCAAATGATGAGTTCTTAGTTTAGATAAATTAGAATAATGTTGCAATATATGTACTCTTCAATAAAAAAAATGTGTCTCTTTAGTTGGTTCAGTGATCAATCAATACTAGTTAATGGCTAACAATTGTCAGTGCAGACGTATATGTACACATTATGCATGAACCACAGTTAGGGTATTTGGTCTTTACGTGGAACTACTTTTTATCAGGGTTTGTGCAATTAGATTAGCAATATCGCCAGCACAAATGCTTTGATCCATCTAGTTCAAACTAATTCTGTGTTGTTAGTATACACTTATTACGTTGTTAAATGTCTGTGATGGTAAAGCTGCAGAGAGGATACATTAGCAGCAATTTTAAGGCTACTGTAATACGAACAAACATGGAAACGCTATGCAACCAAAAAAGAGGGATATGCTTTCTCAGCATCTACACTCCAGACAACCATTGTCATTTAAACCTCCTACATATGGTGTTAGGGTTTTAGATTTGTTGATTTTAGGGAAACAAAACAGTGCTAAAGACTCACTTTTATTAAAATATATACTCAATATAGTGCGAAAGAGCCAACTGACTAAGCCAAGAGATCAAGAGAAATTAAACCATACTGAATAGCGTGCATTCAAACCTGATGCATAAGTGGCTCTACATGTTAGAGCGTATGTTAGACACAAGAGGGTCATTAAGCTTAATTAATGAGAAATAATTCCAGGATTGATAGACAAAAATGTGACCTGCATGGCCTATTAAAACCCTAATTTATAAACATCTTACTATTAGGTAGCCTGAGATGATCATTTAATTAGCTATTCACTCCATCATGTTTTAAGTGAGTCACTAGCTTTTGTTTTTGTTGCTTCATTTTTAGATTATATCTACTTTCCCTTTTATCTCTCTATTTGTATTAATTATTCTCTCTTCTTTTTAGATAAACTATTATTAATATGTTTAACAACAAAAAAGCAAGATAATTCTCATTGGTTTGAGTAATCTTTCTTGGAACCTTTTCTCTTTGTCTGATCCCCAGTGTTTACTGTGGACTGTTGGATTTTATGGGATCAGTTTTTTTTGTACGGAGTATATATCACTAGCTAGCCCAACAATAATGAAAGGAGTGGTAAAGAAAGGAAGAAAGATAGATGATTTCTTGTTTTAGTGTGGAGGTAAATGGCATTTGTTAAAGCAATGTAACATTGCATAAAACTACTTGTACATGGATATATGACCGAGAGGTACGATCATATACATAGCAGAGGTCTTATTTGGATACACAAATATCGATAATTAGAACAATTTTAGGGTAATCAAAATATAAAAAAAAGATTAACCCTTTTAGCTTCGAGATAGGATTATAATCGTGATTCTAGGGCACAGGGTTTTATACTAAGTGAGAGGGTAAAAAAGTGTTCAATCATTGAGAATATATGTACTTACGAAGCGTTTGGTTAAAGCCATAGATTTGTTTTCTAGTCATGAGAAGTTTTACTCGAGGTATAGAATGGAATCTCAAAGAAGAGTGTATAAACAAAGCATTGGGTTTGTATATTTGAAAGAATGGGTGAAAGATGGTTTTCAAAAATAAGAAAAATATAAAGATTAATTAAATATTTGTACCCCATTAACGAGACAAATTTTAATTAAGTATTCTTGTAGAATACCCACTTCCATTCCGGCTAGTGTTTATAAACAACAAAACATTGATCATCATCTCTTACAATACTCATCAATCAAGTTCATCAAGAACTACACAGAAGCCTAGCAAGAGAGATATCAGTATGACTGGATCTAGCTCTCCCTGCGGCGCATGCAAGTTCTTGAGGAGAAAGTGTGTGAGGGGTTGTGTCTTTGCACCATACTTTAGTCATGAACATGGAGCATCACAATTTGCAGCAATCCATAAGGTTTTTGGGGCGAGCAATGTGTCTAAACTCCTGGCTCATCTGCCTGTAAGTGATCGGAGTGAGGCTGC
>JAWWMW010112938.1:0-10162 GCA_035048345.1 Echeveria elegans
TCTCCTCAAACTCGGCCATAATCGGTCACACTCGACCGATTTTCCTTACTTTTGATCGGACATACTCGGCCATACTCGGCCGAGTTTGAATTCCTCAAACTCGGTCATAATCGGTCGTGCTCGACCGAGTTTGTACTCTTTCAACCTCTCCCATGCTGCCACGTGTCCACTCCATGCTCCATTCCATTTGGTCATACTCGGTCATACTCGACCGAGTTTGTACTCTTTCAACCTCTCCCATGCTGCCACGTGTCACTCCATTCTCCATTCTCCATTCTCCATGCTCGGCCATACTCGGTCGAGTTTGCACAGATTTTTACTCGGGCTTGATCGGTCGTACTCGGTCGATTTTGTGCAGAATTTGACTTTGACCAAAAAATAAAAGTTTTAGATAATTGAATTATCTTTCCAACCCATGTTATTTCATCTCATTTGGACACCGAATGAATCCTGTGGAATATTTCCAAGCTCCAAAGGTCAGGATTTCCAAAACTGCCAATTTTTGCTCCATTTTGCGTCATTTTTGCTATGTATTGCTCTTTGTCTCTGAAATTGATACAAAGTATGTTTTTGACCTGAAACAACACAATGAGCGTAGAATACGACCAAGATCAAATAATAAATGTGAAGAAAATAGGTGAAAATATGCCTAAATAATAGTCATATTTTACACCGATCAGGCGACAAGATGGTGATTGGTTGGGAGTATGTAAATTGAAATCTCGTATATGATCTGAAGAGGGTGTTGAAAGTTCGGATCACCACATTATAGTTTCAGAACCGTTCCAACAAGAATCCACAGCCATCATGTGAACTATCAATGATCCACTCGCGGATGTTGACAGACAAGGTCCCTTGCATGATTCGGGTAGTCCTGTATATGAGATTGAAGGTGTGGACGAAGATGAAGAAAGTTCAAAGGAAGAGCTTCAAATTTCAGAAGACACCGAGGAAGAAGAATTGTAATTGTTGTTCAAATTGATTAATTATATTTTTATTTATGATTAGCTGGTCATTTTAATATGATAAGAATTTATTAATATTATATTACGATTTTACGTAATCGCTAAATGTGACACGAATCAACACTTGAACAATATTTTTGATTTTTTCACATTTGGCTTTCAAAGTTAGCGACCGTGGTCGCTAATTATATAAATTTCCAAGGTTAGCGACTACGTGATCGCTAAATGTGAAACAAAATCAACACTTAGCCAATTTTTCGTTTTTCTTTTCACATTTGGTTTTCAAGTTTAGCGACCACGTGAACGCTAAATGTGATCATACTTTGGGCGGCATTATTGAATATTAACGTTCACATTGTCGCTAATTGGTCAGATTAAGATGGTAAAATAAATAATTAGCGACCACGTGGACGCTAAATGTGAAACTTTAGGCGATATTATTGAATATTAGCGTCCACATGGTCGTGAATTGGTCAGATTAAGGTGGCAAAATAAACAATTAGAGACCACGTGGACGCTAATCGTGAAACCTTAGGCGGCATAATTAAATATTAGCGACCATGTGGTTGCAAAATTTTTATATATATAGGTAAATCAGCAAATATGTCACAAAGAATTCATCTCTCTAAATTTTACCTCTGACGCTCCCCACATGATTTACAAGTGCTTTTTGATAGTTGTAAGCGTTTATTTAGTATTTATTTAGTATTTATATGTTAAATTAGTTAAATTGTGAGTATTTTGTTTTGATAATGTTTTAAATTTATTAGTTTGATATATTGTGAATTTGTATTTTAATATATGTTGTTGTTTATAAATTATCAGTATTTTGGTTGAATATGATTAAATTTGTTGATTTTTATAATATATTGAATTAGATGATAAATTTTGATATGTTATTGAATTTCTTAAGATTAGGACTGGACGCCGTTGTACTGCACGTCCCCCAAGGGGCAGGAGTGACGCTCCCCAGTTTGGGGGAAGTTCACAGCAGCGAACTTCAGAAGAACGTAGCACGTATATGGACACTGACGAACTGTTAGCATCGATTGATATATCTCAATTTTTGTCACCCGATCCGCACCAAGGAGGAACAAACGCTATGCATGACACTGATGGCGCCACTTCTGCTGATGCCGCCAACTCTGCTATAGAGGTGCCGACTCCTAGACCAGCACGCCAGTCACGAACCTTCGATGAGGGTGTCGTCTGGGATTTGACTCTTTATGACGACATGTTAGTTTTACTTTTTATTTAATTAAACTTTCTGGACTAATAATTCATATATTAGAAAATTGTTTGATTAATTAGAACTGTAGATTGGAGCCCAGCCACAGGGTGGCAGGTGTGTCTATTAACGTCATCACCTCCCAGACGGATCAGAACGCGTGCAGGTTTAGCGAAGCCAGCAGAGCGTCAATAGACTGCTGGTTTGCGTCGTGGAGGGTATGTCAATTTGTGTTTTCTTTTACATATTAAATGAATAAATATGATTTCTAACTTAATTTTTTTTGTCTCAGATGCACTTCCGCTGGGATGACTCAACGGAAGATATGACCCCACCAAGGTCCAAAAAGGTGAGAGAAGCAGGCAGCGAAACGGCACAATGACCTTTGGTACAAGTTTCGTGTCGCGAAAACAAAGCCTCGCTGGATAGATGATTCCAGCTGGGACCGATGGATGGCGTAATGTAACAAGCCCGAGTTAGCATCACACCGCGAGAAACAACGGCAAATCGCCATGCTAATATGTCGCTCCACACAGGGGGTCGATACGAATAGACGAGCACCGACGTCGTTTGGTATGTAGTTAATCAATAGTTTATATTAAATTAAAACTTTAATTTATTTAACAAATATTTAATTTTATATGTAGGAGGCAGAACTCGGTAGGCCAGTCACGCCTCACGAGTTGATGATCCACACTCATTCACGCGCGTCGGAGCGTACCCAACTGGTGGATCAACGTTCGCAGGAGATAGAGGTAAGTTCGTAATTATAATTATTTTTTAATTAATATTTTATAATATTATTTATTATTTTAATAAATTTTTTGCATGTATTATGACCGAACTCGTGAGATCCTCACTCAGAGGAGCAGCCAGCAGTGTTATCAGGAGCTATCATTTCAGGATTTCTGCGAGACATATTACGAGGCGGTTGGCAGTGTTGGCCCTGGCGGTGCAGTCTTTGGAGTTGGAGGAGCAGCGTCGGTGTTCTTCTCCTAGCAGATTACCTCCTTCAGACGCGAGGCCGCTCGCCTTATCCAGCTCCAGCGCCAGCGCCGCAATGACGAGATGACACAAAGAATAGAGCAAATGCAGAAGCAGATGGAAGAAATAAGGGAGACTCAACGAGCGTATCAACGGAGGATGAAAGAATTTATGACTCGGATGAAGGCCAATCAAATCGCTTCCTCTTCCAGCAATGCACCGTCGCCGCAAGCAGATTAGACTGTATTGTCTAATATTTTTAAAAATAGTATTTTGTGAAAACTATTTCAAATTTTAAAAAATTTATTTAAAAAATTTATTTAAATTATTAATTATTATATTTTTTAGAATTCTTTTAATAAATTTATATTAAAAAAATTTAAAACAAAATTTAATTATTTAGAGACCCCGGAGTCGCTAAATAATATAATAAAATAAATGGAAAATATAATTAATTCGCGTCCATGTGGTCGCTAAATAGTTCATTAAAATAAATCAAAAAATTAATTATTTAGCGTCCACGTGGTCGCTAAATAAATTATTTATTTATTTAATTTTTTAAAATTTTCTTAAATATTTTTTTTATTAAAATTACGGAAATTACAGCGTCCACCTGCTCGCTATTGGTGAGGGTGTTCTGATCATAGATCATGTATTCAATGTCTGCCTCGTTGAGGACGTATCTCTGTTTAAATGAATAGTTACTGTTTCGTGTGATGATTATGGTAGTGTCTTTTCGGTCATAATTATGTACTCGAATCATAACTTCTTATACTACAAATCCCACTCATTAAAAAAAAGCAAGCAATCTAAAGAAAAAGAGAGTGACGAGCACGAGTGGGTTCCGTGGCATACGGGTCACATAGCTGGCTGGCTCGAGTCAAAAAATGTAAAATAAAACACAAGCCGAGTCGAGAGTGACAAAACACAAGGCAAGCGCCTGTGCAGCTGCGCCATTCCGTATAGTTTTGTCGTTTACGAACGACGTTTATGTTAAACAAGTGTGCAAAGAATGTTAGACAGCTTTTCCGTATGCACACAATAATGCGACAAACTCTACTGACAAATGTTTTCTTTCTATAAGCCCTTTTTTCCATTCTTTTATTGCGGATTATATCGAGGACAATTAAGCATAAGGTACAGTAATTTACATCACACCGGATATAGATTATGTGCTTATAAACTTGATAAACGTAGTTTAAGAGATAAGCGAGTGATGCTAAGACAGCTAGACATATAACAACCCGACTAAAACATCTCATGTTATTGGTAAACAGGTAGAAGACTATATTGATTAAGAATAACAACCTACTAATTTAGTTTAAAACATTTGATAAGATTGAAAAAAAAAAACAAAAGGACAGAAGTGAGTAGAAGTATGAGCCAGAAGAGTGAGTGTGAGAGTGGGAGCCACGTCGTAGGGCCTCGAGCTTCCCCCGAGACATGCGCTCCTCAACTCAATGCCATCCACTCAACCACTCAAAAATCTCACTCTTAATTATTACTACATCCCCTACAATCGAAAAAAAAATTATTACTTTATCCCTTCTCAAATGTTCTTCTTATTTCAATTATAGCATAATTTTAAAAATATATAATTATAAAAATAAGAAATAATAAAAATTTAAGTACGTTGAGGATAAAGTACGTATGAAACAGAACTATTAAAAATAAAAATATAAAGAATAAAAACTCGCTTTCTAAGCCCCTGAGGAGTCAAGGGCTCGATTCTTTTTACTAATTAAAAAGTTATTTCATTCGTCTCATAATATAATCTCTATTTGAACTTACACACGGGATTTAAGAAAAGAGCCGGATAAAAGTAAGCAAGAGTGTGAGTGTGATATACAAATTGGAAAAATGATACGTATAAATGTAAGAGCATAAAATATTTCATTTAAAAAAGTGAATATTATATTTTAAAAGGCCTGAACAACAAATATAGACGGAGGGAGCACACATCACTAAAAAAGCAATTTTATAATAATAGAGGGGAGTATCAACTAACAATTTTATAACAATTTTATCAATTTTATGACAACTTGCTTGCTAAGAGGCCCGAAGGATCTTTGTCTGATTATGCACTGCATACAACTAACTGAACCAAATCAGAATACCGACGATGAAACATTCCAAAAGTTAAGCAAGCAAAACACGATGAATTAAACACGTAAATGATAAACAGTAAACATGATCAAGAGGGGGGACACAAGATGGGTGTGAGCAAGTCAGTGCGGCACAAGCTTGCTTCTGTTTGAACTACAAATACATAAATGCAGAGTATAGTTTAAGATGCTCAACTCGTCAAATTTGCACCATTCTTTCAAGCAAAAATATTCGCATACTATGATACTACTGTCTCATAAACATGTACTGGTATGCGCCACTTCCACCTCTACTTTTTGCAAAAAACACAAATGGACGCAGGCTTTCATTTTCATTAAATTTGCGCATCTACTTTTTGTTTTTGTAGGGTCGGCTGCTTTCTGGTTTTGTCTCACTAGGACCACTAATAAGGCAAGATATCCTAGCATGGTTATAATGGAACACAAGGCGACGGTATCATGTCACACCAGCAACCACCTAAATCTACAATTTATATGTGCCCCCCCCTGGTTGCATCAGACTCAGGTTTCCCCCTAAACAAGTCGACGTGCACAAACTACGGCACTTCATTTGATGAAACATGATCACATAATAATATATGCCTATCGAATCCCACCCTGTGGCGGGGTATTAGGCGTAGCTCAGAGCCATGCTTTAAGAAGACGTTTCCTGACATGAGAAATAATGCATGCGAATTAAAAACTGGTGGTTGAGACATTTACGTACATGTTCGGTGTAAGTTTCCTAACAATATGAAATATAATTGAGAAATGAAGGATTTTTTTGGAGATCACTTATTAAATGAGGATAAAATAATATAATTTCAATCGTTAAATTTAATAAATGCAATGACTGAGATTATGATACGTGTATAAGAGAGAAATAATATATGCAATGTATAATATTATTAATTAATATTTTATCTCTCATGCACGTATCATAATTTCATTCATTGCATTTATTAAATCTAATGCCGTGTATGATGTCATTCTATCTTCAGATAATATATCTCAACACAACTTTCTCATAATTGAGATAGAACGAAATACCGTTAGGTGTATGATTTTAACAAAATATCATTAATCAAGTTGACCTGATATGCAGTCTAAGCCATAGGCGCTGATTGAGGTGACAGACAAATAAGTAAAGAATTAAGAAACTGTGACAGATAGTAAGTGTTCATTGTCCAACGGAATATTATGGACTTTGGAGCGAACAGTGAAGGAAGATTATGTGTGTGTGTCTGGGGCATGGCGTGCAGTGAATGTTGATCGGCATTGACTGACATTTGATCAATTGTTGATTGGTGTTGACTGACTGTTGATCGGTGTTGACTAACTGTTGGTCGGTGTTGACTGACTGTTGATCGGACTAAATAAACTTTTATATATGTACTAAATAGATTAAATGAGTTAAAATATCTAGACCATTTAATCCATAATCCATTTAATCCAATCCGTTAAATGGTCTATACCATTTAAAATCCACCCATAAATCACACAATCCACCCACTTGACACCTCTACATTCAGCCAATTGGTTGAGTCAAACTCACTAAATTGTTAATGAATTGTAAATAGATTTTGTAATGAACCATTTAGTAAAGTGATATTTAAATAGATTGTAAATAAATAGTTAATGAGTTGTAAATGAATTTTTTAATGGACCATTTATGGACCATTTATATAAATGGTCCAATTTGCCACTTCTAGCGTGCATAACTTGGTTGTGGATTATCAATCTGACAGGAGAATTTGTGAAGGAATAAGGAACCAGCTGAAATGACACTCGGGAATTATATGCAAAACATATAATACACAAAAATACAATAGTGACATTAGTGGCTATACCAGCACTTCTCTACTAAACCTCTACTCTTGCACTGCTTGATTTTTTTTCATTGATGGATTTCGATGTTGATTAGGTTTTCAAGTTCAGAGACACGAAACTGCACTGAACTACTATCTGTATAAGTGGTTTCTTGCATTCCCTAATAGCACTGTTGGTCGCAAACCTCAATCACGCTATATGCACTATGTACATATTTGGTTGTAGACTCGCATTGGGACTTTGAAATGAAGAATCACGCAATTTGGATATTTTAGTGAACTTTCAGTCGTTTTCGGAAAGGATACGGCAACTGGGCATCATGCTTAAAGTGCAATGGAGGCTGAAGGTAATATTAATCAAGAAGAAGCAGCTTTTGCTCAAGAAGAAGTTGCTTTTCCTCAAGAAGATCATGATGACCCAACATCCGGTGAATCAACTTCCAAAAGGAGCTCAAAGAAAAGAAAAGTTGGCGAGCAAATGAATGAATTGATGTATAATGTTTCTTAAAATGATAGCGGCTGAGTTTGCAAACTCAACAAAGTTACTGATTGCCGCGGAGTCTGATATGTTAGAGAAAAAGAAAAAGCTTATGAAGGAAATATCGAAGCTATCTAATATAAGTGTCAAAGAAAAGTTCAAGGCTGCAAAAAAGATAGCGGATAGCGAAAGCTTGATGATATTATTTTTCGAAGCATCAATTGAAGTGAAGCTTGGTATTCAGGTATGAAGCTTGGTGTCCAGAGACTATGAGCTTGAAAAATGAAGCTTGGTGTTCAACTTTCAAGCTCCTGCTGCCAGTGAGATGCAGTGAAGGGATATTTCTTTGTGATATGCTTCACCAGCTCATCATCAGCGTCATCAAGGAGTCCAAGAAGAAACAGAAGCTGCGGCAACTGAAAGGGGAAGTATGACATATTTACTGAGTAAGTTGATTTGGAGCGCGCTCATTTCAGATATAAGATAAGACATAACATAATAACTTAAAGCGTATCTTCGAACATGTACATTATTTGCCAAGGCATAGCATCACTACTATAAGAAGGAACCGGGGAAATATATCAATTCCTAAAAACAGCTACGTAATATCGAAAGCACTGCATCTGATAATCCAGAGTGTGGAAAAGACAACTTACGTGATATTCCTACTAAGCACTGATGGTAGCCGTTTATGTGAAGCTTTAAGCATTATTAACCATGCCTTGAAGATCAGATACTGAAAACGACCGCCAAGGCGAGCACTTTTGTCGAGGAGGCGAAACTGCAGAGCCAGGATTCTGTATTTTCTTATGTTGTGGGTGCAAAGGCGGAAGGCAGAATGGAGGGGACACTGAACTGGAACAGGACTCATTGCTAGGGGCGAATTTCTTAAAAGGTCCACCAGGGTTATTTCTTGATAAGTTAAATTGCTTTGAATCCGGGATTTTTCGGGCTAGAAGGTTATTTTGCTTTTTAGGGTACAAAGTTTCTGGCTTGGCAAGTTCTTTGACTGAAGCTGAAGAAACGGCATCCGCTAGACTCGTAAAAGACTTTGATTTGCCAGTATAAAACTTGGATATTCCCCTCCTAAAACATCAAATAAAAAGAAATGCATATCAGGGAATCCTGGAGAACAAAGCGTACGCACATGTAATCAGAAGGAAGGTCATAACTCGCAAATAACACATTAAGGTGATACAATATATTCAATCGGATGTTAGCCTTACGGGGTGGTTAATCATTAACAGAAGTGCTCAACTACACAGAAATAAGAATACACAACATATTTTTCCTAGAGTCGATGTAAACAGCACAGGATACAATACTGCTCAACGTCAGAATACACTTCAAAGCTCATCATCTATCCTTTCTGTAACAACTATCTGAAATGATACCAGGTATAGATATGCTAACTTCAATATTAAAGCATCCGACTCCGCACAGGTGGCTTCTAGTTATATTTCCATTTCATATTCAACTGATGTTATGCAATTATGATTATATGTTTTGAGGCCAAATATCATGTGATGCCGAAGATACAACTCTACAGAAGTCTATTAGGGTGCCAATCATGGTCAAATACATATTCAAATGTCAAAGAGTGATCAAATCTGGATCTAAACATCTCTTCACTTTCGAACAAGTCAACTGAGTTTCCAACCTCACAATTTTCATTCATAACAAGTGACTACAAAACCCTAGATTGGCAAGAAAAGCTGCAGAAAAATAAAATAAATTGAACTCAAACAAGACTCACCTCAAAGGCAGCACCTGCTGCAAAGCATCCGTAGGTTCTTTACAAGCCCTCTCGTCCTCCTCCTCCACATCATCATCAGACGAATCACTCTTGCTTCCAACAGATGAAGCTGAGTCGTCGTCGTCGCTGCAAATACCCAACTCACCATCACCATCATCTTCTTCTTCTTTTCCCATGTCTCGATCAGTAGTATATCCCGACTTACTAACAAACCCAGATCCAAGATTGAAGCTTGCTCCTCCTCCGAGCTCCATAGAGCAAAATGAAGATGGGGTATGGCGGCGATGAGAAGTGGATAGGGTGAGGTGATTTATTTATAGTGTGAGATGAGGTTGAGGATAACATGGGAGCCGTCCTTTAAAGGGGCGTGTGAGAATGGAATCGTGGAGAAGGGTTAGCGAAGAGATGAAGAGTTGATGGATGAGATGAAGACAGCGCTGCACGACACTTGTAACCTTTTGTATAAACATTTTCTACTGCTACTGTTTTGTGTGTTTTTACTTTTTCATTTTAAACATTGGCTTGCCTATTGTGTTTGGTTCGCATGAATGTAATGGATTTGAAAGGAATGGAATGGCCATTCCGGAGGGAATGACAAAAATGAGTTGTTTGGTTGGAGAATGGAATGGAATGGAATGGGTATTCCTAAACCTAATAAAATTCATTCCCGTACAATACAAATCCATTCCTTCGAAAACAGATGGGATTGCCCCATTCCGTTTCCTCCCATCGCTCGTCTACTCCAGCCATTCGACTGAAATCTCATCTCACTCATCATCTCCATCGACTCGTCATCTCCATCTCCATCGACTCATCT
>JAWWMW010112949.1:0-10162 GCA_035048345.1 Echeveria elegans
CCCGCCCCGCATTGGACCCGCGCCCCGCCCCGCCCCGCACCTAATTAAGGCAAACCCGCCCCGACCCGCAATCAATTAAGGTTAATTAGGATTAATTACGATTAATTAGGATTAATTAGGGTTAATTAGGGATTAATTAGGGATTAATTAGAACTAATTAGGATTATTTAGTATTAATCACGGGGCGGGGCGGGGCGGCGGGGCGGGGCGGGATCGGGACGGGTCAAATTTTTTTTGCCCCGCCCCGCCCCGCCCCGTTTGGCTTGCGGGGCGGGGCGGCGGGTCAAATTGCCATCCCTAGCTGACGCAGTAAAAAATAATAAGAGACTCACCAGTGTGACGCTTCAAGAAACATAGAGCTCGCGGGTGTCAAACTATGATAAACACTCTTAAATCGACCAGAAAAGATAATAGTATAAAAATAGAGTTTTGTTTTTTGGGTAAATCTAGTACATAAGATCCAAAAATAGGAAACTACAAGAAGCCTAATTTTATCCGAATTATCTAACCAATAAAGTAATTGACTTATCTAACAAGTAAAACTACTAAATCTATTCTTATAAAAGAATAGAGAAAAGATGTAAAACCACACATCAAATACCGAAATTACCCTTCATTAAATAATGAAAATGACCAAACTAACCCATGCTGCAGCCCACTTGGACAGAAAAGTCCTGTCCTCCATCGTCCCCAACTGGCAACTTGAACAGAAATTCAGCAGATGACTTTTCATTTGGGAAGGCATTGCTGACCCCTTTGACTACAAAGTGCAAAAGCCCTGCCGAAATATTTGATACTCCGCTGGAGAAATTCAATGCTCACAGTTCAAATTTAAAGGTAAAGTTAGCTGCAATATTTATGTTGCTGCTTGCTGCATGAATAAACTTTCCTCGAGATGCCGAAATAGATTTACTTGATTCGTTTTGTAATTGATTAGATGTGTTTGTAGGAAATCGAGGAGCGGTCAACTGATGAGCTGCTCGGTTCGCATATGTAGGTCCGATTCGAATTTCTAAATATGTTTTGTTTAATGTTGTATCGGAAGTATTCCGAGGAGTTGGAGGATTCAGGAGGTTGAGTTGAAAATTAGAGAAAGGTTTTGTGAGTCAAATATGTTGAAAATAAGTATTATAAGTATTATATTTTGTTGATATTCGAAGAAGAGTTACTACCTGAATTCTTGATAGTATTTCAGTGAGACAGTATTCTTCATCAATTTGCAATGTTCCTTAACGTAACCGAATGTGCCATTTAGTGTAAAATTATTGCTCATTTTTTGTAACTTAATCATTGATCAAAGTACCAATTACAACTGGTGCTTAATAGTATTTCAATGAGTTAATATTCTTCATAAGTTTCCAATGTTACTTAAAATATATGTAAAAAATGTCTGACCATGCCGCGGTCCCGTCGGGACGACGGGTCACCGCTAGTAAGAGAATAAAAATGATCACACAAGGCTACTTAGTATTCATTTGCATCTTGGAAGTCTGTGTGCAACAGTATCGGACAGTATATAATTGCCGACGGACCGTTTTACCCAGATCTAAGAGGCTAAGAGCACTAAAAAAATGTCTTGGAGTTCACACAGTTCAGCACACTGAGACTTAAATTCCAGTTACCAAAGGATCCATCAACTCCATTTTACTTTTGACTTTAAATTGCTGCTGCAGTTGTGATTCTATGCATTAGAGAAGAAAATACACGGCGTTAAAAAAAGCATAACGTTAAAAAAAGGCAGACATTTTTTATGATCAATCTGATCGAATACACGGCGAGCGTTTATGGGCTTGGCGCAGGCGGAGTAAGCTCTCATCAACTTGATTCCAGTGGATGGGCCAGAACTCAGACGAGTGTCGATGATGATTCTGGAGTGAATTTTCTTCAATAATATGAAATCCGGTAGCTAGTCGAGTATCTGATTGGATAGTTGTTGAGTGAATAATGAGAGCATTTCATATTTTCCGATCAGGGAGGTGGGATGGCAGAGCTGCTTGGAAGTTGAAAAATGGCGGGAAACCTAAGTATTTATTTACGAGCATCTGATTCTCCCTTTTATCTGGCCAAGGTTTTCCTTTTCTTTGATGAAATGTCAAAAAACGCCCGACTGTCCTTATTCCTTCCCGGAAACACCGGGGGCTCATGGGTCTTTTTACTTATCAGTTACCCCCGATTTAGAATGCTCAATTTATAAACACTAGTAGTTTTCCGCAGTCTCTATATTTGCTTTCTTGTTTTAATAATTATTATATCTTATTTGCATATTAGGGTATTTATAAAATTATAATTTATGATATCTAATTTAAATATTTAAATAATTGAGAAATAATGGACATGAAATTCCTCAATTACATATAATAAAAAATAAAAATATATAATATTAGCTGATATTGTTTGATTAAATTGGTAACTGACAAAAAGAAATTCCCCCTCCAAGTTACAGGGATGTCAAGGCTGCATGGCCTCTCTGGTACAGTGTGATGGAGAAACAAAAAAATCAGTCTTCATATCATTAGGCTAGTCGTCATCCTCAAAATCCATAACCATGCGCTTTCTCTTCGAAGGTTCAGGGCCACGGCCATCATACTTCAGAAACTCTACGGGAGCTGCTGCATCATCCTCTGAATCCTCCAGCATCTCTTCTTCCTTTGGCACACCATCAATGTTTTCATGAATCATGAGCTTCTTGCACAGCCGGATTCGTAACTAAAACTTGTTCAGAACATACCCTGTAAAAAATATACATTACAAAGAAGGCTACTTAGTATCCATTTGCAAGTGCGCAAAACAGATTCATCTACTGGGTTTGTTAGTCTTATTTCAGATAGCATTTACTTAAAGCTCTTATTTCAGTGACATACATTTTAGCTTCCTGAACCTCGTCTAGTTCATTTTCAACCGCAGACTCATAAGATGAACTGTTTGTGAGATCTCCATCCCTCATTTTCTGAAGCTTTTTGCCTAGCTTCATTCTGCAGCATAAACAAAATATGAGCCCAGATACTATGGATGAAGAATTACCATACAGTACTGAACTTAAAGCGTCCAAGTTTAGTAGTAAGTGATCAACTTCATGAATCTAAGACAAGCTAGAAGCAGTAGGACGGAGAATGAACCAACCTCTGCAATATTATACATTAAACTATACTTATTGTCCTCCAGAATGAGATAATAGGACTTACATTAACAATTGATCGTCGGAGCATTCATCTAACGATTCCGCTGCAGAATCGTCAGTGGTACACTCAACATTTGCTACCTGCTTAGTCTTCTTCCTCTTCCTGATAAATTTCCAAATGTTGTTACAATGTCAGGCTACTATACCCATAAACGATACTATTGTAAAATTTATATGTTCACCCAAGTCTGGCATACATCGAAGTCTACGAACCGAGATCATTTTTGTCTTAAAAACGTAGGCTATTGCTTTTGTGTTACAGCTTGAGCAAGTAAAATAAAACAGTTCAGGGACAAGGTCGTGTTAAATGTTAATGATGTGAATACTTACCCAGTCCTGATTGAGAGAGAAAATAAAGTCTCATTATCGGAATTCTTTTCGGAATCAGAACCGTTCTGATGTGGTGGCTCAGTAGCCAGGTTAGCTTTCTTTGTGGTTCGCACTTTTGCTGTAGGAAGGCCAAGCTGCTTGAGCTTACGGGAGACTTGGGATGCCGTTATAGTGCCTTCACTACCTAAAGCACTCGCAATCATGTAACTGCATCTTTTTTGGTCCTTGAACCTACATGAACAAATATCCAGCTGTATTAATTTGTTTTCTTTGAAGAATTTGTGCATTCATTCAATAAAATGGACCATTCAATGATATGACACATAATTTTTTTTTCAAACCAAACATAAATCTAGCAAAAACAGGCCAGGGCCAGCAAGCCAAATACACCCGAGCATAGCTCCCTTGCACAAGAACTATTGATAACCCATAAACTTACCAATAAACCATCTAACTGAAAACAAAGAGCCAGACAACAAGACAGCACGGAGCCCTGCAAAACAAAATTATAAAGCAACCTAACCATTTTCATATGAAACTTTACTAAACGACTTGCTAGCCTTGAGGATATCCCCATTTGTCACCACCATTCTAAAGGATACTAACAAGGCACTCACAAACCCATCTTCATGTCATGGAATATATGATTGATTAGGACCAAAATACAACATGAGGAGCACTAACTGTTCAAATAATAATTTAATCTTCTCCTCCTGATCTTTGGTGAAGGCTCGCACTCGCTTTGCGGTAGGCCTGCAATTGAACATATTTGATATTTATTAAGTTTTGCCTAAGTTGTGAATTGGGAATAACTATATTCAAGCTTGATACTGCATCAGCAATTTATTAAACAAATTACGTGAGTACTGAAGAATGAAAGCTTTTCCTTAGGAAACCAAATTGTTCAATTCTCAATGTAATGCTATTTTATCAAACAGCAGAAAATAAATCAAGTGCTTAATGCCCCAGAATACTTACATTTCTTTTCTGAACATGATACTTTCACCCATATGATTTGAGTTACTTGTAGGATAGCTTTCTTTTACCGCTCCTTCCGTTTCTGGATCAGTGTTTTTATCAGTCGTTACCTTTCTCAATCTTTTCTTCGATGGTATAGCAAAACCAAGCTGTTTGAGCTTATAAGATACTTGCACTGAGGAAATCATGCCATCTGAATCGAGAGCATCTGCTATAAGTTCAGTGCAACGCGGATCATCTTTGTACCTAAATATGAATTTTTGCAAGAGCTTTTATTGAAGATCAATGAAAATATGTTCAAGCTTCAGTTATAAGGAACAATCTGAGCACATATTATTTTATAGATGTAAATTGAGGCTTGCAGATTTTCATCCATATTTATTGACTCACTTCTAGAGGCAGTTGGAGTAATAACTTTATTTATTTAGACAAACTCATACTTCAAGCATCAAAATTCTAAGCTAACAGTGCCATTAACAGGTAACACATACCTATCATAGAGACCCTTGATTCTATCCTCCATCTCACTATTGAGAACTAATCTTTTCTTTCTTTTAGAAAGCTTACCTGCTTCCTCGTGAGCAGTTGAATCCCAACTGAAAAGTTCATTAGTATACAATCAAGTTCTCAGTGAGTTCGTTCCAATCAAGTAAAATACACTTGCGCTTTATCAAATTCCCACCTGTTTATATTTTCCTTTCCTCCAACTCCAGTTTCGGTCACTGTGTGAGGATTTACATCACTTCCGGCATCATCATCATAGTTCATATGAGACGTGACGACATCAGCCTCATCATCACCAAGCGCATCAGCAATGCTTCGTCGAAGCCCTGGCTGACCAAATTGTCCATTTCCTGGAGCACTGCCCATGTTACTTCCATCCCTAAATTGATTCAGCTCATGCAACATTGAATTACAACTGATATATTTGCACTCTCTACGTGTTTTCCAAAATAGTATTTCCACAAAAAGAAGAGGTTGGCTTTTCATTTTCCTTAGCATCCTTCGGATAATGGTTGTCAAAAAGTTGACAATGTTTTCATGATCCTTGCAGGGGTGTGATTGTTGTTCACCGAGAATCTTGTAGAAAGTTGTCAGGAATGATAACTGCATAAACCATGGATTAGACAAGTCATGTTACGTACACTCCTATTTGAACAGATTTTGAAGCAAATTTTTACCTGATACAACATTGGAGAAAGCTCTAGATCTTCGCATATTCTCCTCAACATGCAAATGATGTAGTAATTAGTTTTGATTGAATTGGTTTTGTAGAAGCCAAGTAGCCAACATAAATTATGAATGATGTGTTCATTTGCAAAACCAGAAACCAAGGTTGAAATCTTGAAATCAACTTCAGTTGTTGCAACTTGCACTTCTTCACTGGAGCTGTCACTGGGTTGATTAATATGATAATCATCATTAGTTCGGTTACATTTCTGATTGTCGTCGTTCATTTTTTTCATTGCAGGAAATTCAGCTTCAATTTCATCGCCCTCCTTGTGACAGTCATTTAAATCCTCTTTATCTAAATCCTTGAATTCTGGAGACTGGTCATTATTGAAAGCATTCATTTCACTGTTGATATTACCCTCGCCACTTGGTCTAGCATCACCTTTTTCACTGTTTTGAACTTTCTTCGGCCTAGCCTTTCTTGCCTTTTTAGAAACCTGGGGAAAAAATATTTTCAATTTTTTTAGAGGTTGTATTAAAACATCACACATATCTTGCTAGCTCCGATATAGTGATTTTACAAACACATGACAAGAGAGGTTTGATGCAAACTCATGGTTGTATGAATAACATTAATACAAAATAATCCCTCAAGGGTTACCAAACTTCAGAAGGAACATACCCTTAACGTGCCATCAGCTTGGAGCTTCTCCAATACTAGTACAGTAACATGCATCACTTCAACCAAATCCGAGAGATCACTGCGCCAGATATAAACATCATTCAAAACGCATGCATTTGATACTACTCGTGAATCCTTAGCAAGTGCACGGTGCCCTCAGAAACAACATGTATGCACCGAGAATTAAAAGTTAGGGTTATACCTTTTGGGTTGCCTAGTCATATCAAAACTCTTCAAAAGACAAAGGACAAACTGGGTCATTCCCTGATCAGTTTGATCATAAAATAACTTGTAAAGTAGAATCCTCGCAGTGCGTCCCTCCCTAGAACCATCAGGGGACCGTTTGAAAACAATATCAAGCATACGGACCTGCATCAGGTAATAGAGAATATAGAACTTAAGCTGGTAAGTATAATGCTTTGAAAAGCAAGCGCAGTGAGTACCCTTCAGGCCTTCACAGAACTTAGTCTAGCAGGTTTTTGAGCATATTCCCTTGTACAATATAACCAGCTTAACATCTAGTGTCCTAAAGTGTTCAATGTTTAATAGAGCTGCCCTTGAACAAGATATCTTGGAAGTCAGTGTGCAACATAATCAGATAGTGTGTAATTACCGAGGGACGGTTTTGCCCAAACCTAAGAGAACTATAAATGCCCAAGAGTTCACAGTCCAACACATTCAGGCATGGTTTCCCCAAATAATTCGAATTCCAATTACCAAGGGATGCATATATTCCGTTTTACTTTGTCTATAAATTGCTGCTGCATTAGACAAGAAAATAGCAACCAATGTAACAATGAAGTTACCAGAGTTTTCATAACAGAGCCAGAAGCGGACAAAAGCTTGTAGTTATTTAGTTCCTTTAAACCTTCCAATGCTTGCCGCCATTTCGAAAGAACTAACAGAAACATCGACTCGTTTATTATAGATGCAATGGGTCCACATATATCACCACTACACAATGTGCTGTCATCATCTGGTTTGGTTGGGCCATCATATATTATACTCTCCTTCGCAGGCTGTTGTTACAAGTGAATACAAATAAGTAACATGATGAACTCTCAAAACGCAACTGAAGATTTTCAGTCGACAGAAACTTAAAAAAAGCACCGAGTCAAAAATTAAGTTTTTTTTCTAAAACGTAAGTGATGCGTGGTCCGCAGGAGCCTCGTTGTATCACAACATTTTCCTTTTCTTTAGATTCCGAAGCCCCCATCTGGCTATAAAAATGATAAACTCACAATAAACTGATGGATGAACTACTTACAACTAACCTTAGCACCCAGCATATTGTGATACTGGAATGATGTAATGAATTCAGTAACTCGAAAAAAGACAACAATGTCAGAGTTGTCTATTGCATGATGTTCCTTTTCTATGTCCACGCGTACAGACTCCATCAGAACTGCAATAAAAGGAACAGAACATTATCATACAACAACGGACCAAAGACATGCATATTATCCATGACTTGAGATCGTAACTTTTACCATTGTATCCTCCTTTCAAAAACTGTTTCACAAAATCATGGAGCAACCTCAGAATAGTAAGCTCTGTGGATGGCAATATACCATGGTCCCATGCAGGTCGTTTCGAAACACCCCGTATAATTTTATTTTTATTTGGCTTCAACTGGCCATCATGGGAGTTAAGAATAGGAGTTCCTGCGTGCAAGGATTTTGATCCATCCTACATTCAAAATTCTATAAGCAATACTGTTGATTTCTCACCGGCCATGGTGCAAAAGATTTTCTTACCATGGTGTATCTTGTAAATGTACCACTGAATTGTGAGTAACGTCCCAGTGTCTTTATCCGGGAAATATTCTGCTTCTTCTGATCGTTTAGAATCATCTTTAGGCTGTCCAAATTAGTATTTGCTTCTGGACCTGCCTAATTAACGACAAATAGCATACTTGAGCCAACCCAACAGTATATATCATGCGATGGGCTAGTCTTGTGACAGCTTTATATATCCATTGCAATCACAAATTTTAAGAGATCCTTTAGGAAGTAAAATAGATTTTAAGGACAATGAGCAGCAACACATTCATTAGAAATGTTGAACAAATGAGCATATTGCAACAATAAAGTACTTAAAAGTGAATTATTAAACTTTGATCAATAGCACAAACAGTTGCATATTGTGAAGTCATTATATGTGTAGTTCAAGTTCAACAGATTAATCAAAGACAATCTCATTGATGAAACATACCTGTGAACACATTGTGTACGCTTTGGCAACCATCTCAGGGTCTTGACCCACGAATATGTGATGAAAAGTCTCCAACATAAGTAAGTTGTCTTGGCGGAGAAATCCCCTAGAATCTCCAACATGCTGAGTCAACACTATAATTATTTCCATCACATTTTCATCAAACAGCAACTTAAGGAACCTTTCCCTAAGATATATTATTCGTGAAGCTGAGCCACCCAACTTCTGATGTAAAGTAATGTCCTGAATAGCCAGTAAGTTGCGGAAAAAAGTAAGCACCAGTTGGACCAACTTCCAGTCCTCCTCTGTGAAAACCCCACTGCCAGAAGTTTTTTTTAATCCATCAAAAGGTAATCACAGAAAGCAAAGTAATATATAAGAAATAGCTGTAATGAATGCGACAAATACTGGCCATAGCAATGGAAACGCGTATATTTTCTGACAATCCAGCTGTTGAATGCGAAGTGAATGAAGTAGTAATTACACAAACCTTTCTAATTTATACAATGGCTTCTCCAAAAGCGAGAGAACAACTGGAACTGTATGACTGTTTGTAATCAAAGACTTCAACTCCCATAAGTATTCTATTTGCTGGGACAAATCAGTGGATGCTTGATCTACTGGGATTGTAAGGAACACAAAAACTTTCACTGCAAGGAAAATGAATAAAAGAAACCAACTTAAAGCATCAAAATTACACTAAAGATATCTATAACCACAGAAAGCAAATCAATTATCAATATCCATGTATACTACTAACTGAGAAGCGTAATGCAAATACCAGCATTCAAGACCAAGTTGAAATCATCTTGGTAGTTTTCAATAATAGGTATCAAATCCTTCCCCGCAATGTTCCATTTGCACACTTGCTTAAACACTTCTCTTGTCTCCGGATCATCCCGCCTCAAAAACCTCATCAAATCTTTCAAATTTTCTGGAGAATAAAACAAATCACCGAAACCGGCACCCACTTTGAAAAATCATTAAATAACACAGAACCCTAGGAACAGACGATGAAAGGGGAAAAGTAGCAATCGACAAACCTAAACAGTGCGGGGCTTTAGTGTATCCGATCTTATTTCCGCCATCGTCTTCCTCAATGGATCCGAAACCAGCACAAACCAACGACAGGCCTTCCAAATCCATTGCTTCGGCTGCTAAATCGAGATCTAGGGTTAGTAGATTCGATTACGGACGCCGAAACCGAAACCAAAATTGAAAGCGGAGAATTGCGACTGAGATTGAAGTCCGGCAATCGCTGTCTACTTCGTGTGCGCGCGATGGCGGACGAGGAGAGAGAGTGGCTGCGCCGTGGCCCGTATGTTTTAGGGTTTGAAATGGCGCCAACCTTTGCGTGATTAGAAACAATTTTCCCGCTTTTTGTACTCTACTGTATGCTTTTATATAATCTTCTTATTAATAAAGCAGAATGGCTAAATTAGCGGATATTTTTGTCATCAAAAATTTAATTCTAAAATATTATATATAAAAGGTAAATCTATATATATATATATAATAGAATAGGGAGGGTTTGGTGGTCGGGTCATCAATTCGAAATAATTTCAAAAATGTCACTCAAACATGACTTGCCTAATTTACCCTTGCCC
>JAWWMW010112990.1:0-10161 GCA_035048345.1 Echeveria elegans
ACTGGATCTTTTGAATGTGTGGAATTGGTGGAGAGCACTGAGGTTGAAGCTGCTCTATCTGCTGACATCCCTTGGACCGTGTGTAAGTTGTAGTCGGTGGACAGGTAAAGGTAGTCATTGGCTATAGGATGGCCCGTAAATTGCAGATGGACTCTTTAAGTCCACATCTTTACATCTAACCTCGGCCGTCCCTCGCGACCTCGCCGCCTCACACCTCGCCGCGACCTCGCGACCTCAGCTCGCCCGTCACCGAGACCTCGGCTCGCCCGTCACCGTGCGACCTCGCCGTGACCTGGGCTCGCCTCAGATCTGTTCCGTTCGGCTCGCCTCGCCCGTCCCCTTCCCAATCGGCCGGCGTTTCTCTCGGTCTCCTTCGATTCTCTCGCCCGTCCCCTTCCGTAAACTCTCTCCGCCCGTAAAACGCAAATCCTTTGGTTATTAAACGACATAAAATTAAAAGTAAGTGAAGGGTAGTTAAGTCTTTTTACTTTTGGTTTTACGGACGTTTTCTATTCTTTTATAAGAATAGATTTTGCGGATTTTGTTTGTTTCTCCGATATCTTTTTCATAATGCCGTTTTATACTTTTATGTTAGAATATGAACATTTAATTATTACATTAAAATGTGTTTGTTTAGGTATTTTGAATGAAAAATATGACGACCAGGTATTTGTGCAGATTAGTAGGAGAAGGAATGGGAAGATATGCAGCAACAAAGTAAATTACGTTTATGGTGAAATTGATGGGAAAAAAATGTGTGTGCAATGCACTGAGACGAAAAGCAGAGACTTATGGAAGAGAAAAGGAAAATAAGGACAATGACAATGACACAATGCGCACATTCTTGTCTGAAAATCAGATGACTCACTCACATGATTACCATTACCACACTAAAGACTCAATACTTAAGTATGAAATTGATTTACGTTTAGGAATTAGGTATGTGGCAGTTTACGTACTGCTATATTATAATTAAACACCATTGAAGCGCTAAGCCAATCATTGTTTTAGAGTATATGTCAACCGAATACTATCGGAATTTGGCATAAATTAAGGAGACGTTAGAGATGAACTGTTTGTTGAAACTGGCCAGTCAAAGTTGTACAAAAAGCATTTACATACAGCTAGGCATCAGCGTATAGGTATAGCTGTACGTGTACACGGTGGTCCCATGACAGCTCACCGCCTCACCGCTCGGTTTCCGATATGCAAAACAAGAACATTCTCAGATGCTTCCAAACTGGAGTTGGGAAAAGTTACAAAAAAAGATAGATGGGATGGGAGGGACTTTTGAGTGGGAATGCATCAGATAGCACTAGTCACTAGCTAGAGATCGACGTAGTATTAGAGAAAAACAGAACCGATAAGTCAATAAGAAGCTGCACAAATATTAAACGCACAGATGTAGTAATCTGTTATCAGTGTACCGAAAAGGTGAGGTGATAGAGCACTAGCAGAAGGGAGTTGAAAAAACGGTGGGAGTAATTAGGTCATGCAGAAAAGGTACGATGATTCTTTTAAAGTGGAAGTAATAAGGTCATGCAAAAAAGGTACGATGATTTATTTATTAGAGGTGCAATTTTATTGGGTACACATTGGTCACTGCATGGTGAAGCAGAGCAAGTTGCCGAGCTTATTCCTCATGTAATAACACTAACGACAGTATAGAATCGTTTTAGGGTTTCAGACGCTAGCTTTGATGGCAGCACTATACCCAGTATCGTAAAACTTGTTCCACAACATGATTCCGCCATACTTGGGTGATGTTTTGATGACTGGCAGAACTTGAGAGATTAGAACTTGTGGATCAATGTATCCGCTGCCAGCGGCAGCGGGGGCAGCTGGAATTCCAAGGAACACTTGCTCAGCTGGGATAGTAATCCATTGATTCCAAGCTGCTATGAGATTTGATGGATTGTTGTCGGCATAATGACATCCTGGATTGTTGTAAAACTGCACCCACACATAGTTGAACAGGCCTGTGTTTAGAGCTAAGGTCAAGTTTCCGTCAGGGAATGGGCATTGTGGGGCAGCTGAGAGGTATATTTTTTTCTGTTGGCTGTACACTGACAGAGCCTGAGCTAAGGTGTCCCAATACAGACCTGTGCCGTGTTCAATGTCGAAATCGATTCCGTCTAAAACAGCATCTCCTAAGGGCCTGCTTGATGACTGGCCTCCGAGGAAATTGTTCCATAGGTAATCTGCTAACTCTTGGGCGTCTGCTGGGGATGCAAGGGTGTAGCCTTCAACAGCACCGCCAAGGGAGAGGAAGACTTTGATTCCTTGGCTTTGGCAGCCTTTGATCTGGCTGCTTAAAGCAGCACACGTGTTGGAAGCTTGGTCACAATGCCCAGCTAAGTTCAGGACTTTTGCTTGGCCACCGCCGAACAGGGACAGGAATGCAAGGTTGACATATTGGTAGTTCCCGCTTGCGCAAGTTTCAGCCAGCGTCCCTTCAAATCCATTCTGCCCCCAGTAGACTGATATTCCAACTCCTTGAGAGGTTCTGCAAAGGGACAAGATTATCAGAGACAATGAAACGAAAACCTTGGAAATCAAGAATCCAGCCATTTATGCAGCAACGCTTTTCACCCAGCTGCGCAAATTATGTGGATACAGCACACGTTGATATACCCTTTTATAGTTGTTCTAATCCCAACTATTAGACTCATAGATAGAAACATAAGAAATCTGACTAATCTGCAAGTTTGGTAAATAACAGTACAAATTCGACAAACGTGTTCTAAAGGGAATTGTAAAACGAGAAAACAATATTTTTGACCCTTCAAAAGAGAAATTCTGAGATAAGACTAGTAATGAAGACAAAATAATTCTATAGGTGTCCAATGGTAATTCCTGGAAAGAAAACATTTTACATACGCAAAGACAAACATCACATTTCTATGCCACAAGAAAGACAGGCACTTCAGGTTAGCCGCCTTTAGATGGATTTCAAATAGAAACAAAGTACCAAGGCTATGGAACCTATCTGCTTGTGCTAAGCACCAAGGCTGCTATAAGCATGATTATTTTGATATGACTGGCACGGTGCCCCACTCGAAATATGTACAAATCTGCATATGGCCGCCTCAAATTGGGCAGATACGTGTAATCTGATATCCATCTTGTAATAAAATCCGCCTCTTCCATAAAAATATGTATTAGACGGTAGAAAAGGAGACATACATTCAAGCATCGAGGGAAGTACACAAGGGTAAAGAGCAGACATATAGGAATTGTGTACTTGTGGATATTAGCAAAACTATCAGAAAACAGAACATTGATCTTAGTCCGTTCCTGTTATCTGCTTCTTCAAGGCTTCAATCTCTTCTGCTAGCTCTTTTCTGCCAGACTGTAACAAGTGAGAAATATGGGTATTAACATACTTATCATCAGTAATGTTTATAAAACGAGCCAAACCAACCGTCGGTTACTGGATCATGCCATAGAATTACTGAAGTTTATTCGTTAAACAATATACAAGCCCATCTTCCAGGTAGTCAACTTATCAAATATGGTCCACCAAATTCCATACACACACATGGTACGAGTGATACTATCTGGTCAACCATAAAGAATATCACTGCTGAATATCCTTGGAGGAGAATTTGCTCAGACCTATCTCAAAGAGAGTTAAAAGAGCCATACCGAACAATGAGAAGAATAAAAAACCATTATGTGCAATTTACGACAGAGATAATTTTAACTTCCTTGACAACAATGACTGAAAAAAAAAGTGAACGCAATCCATTAAGAGTGCCTAGTTGAGTTCGTATTCAAGCCACACAGGTTATTTGACAGTAGTGGCCTAGGAGGGATTTCTTAGCATAACACGATATTAATATACGAAGCGATATACACACTGATTCAGGTGGACTAATTTTGCTGAGCGTAAATTCATCAAATATATCTGAGACAAAAGTAAAATCAGGTCTGAATTCTCATCTAACCTTAAATAGAAGATATCTATAAACAAACCAGCCAGTATATCCAAGTCCAACCAGCTCCATGAATTTAGGCAGCTGCATTAGTGAAATAATGAAAATCAGAAAAATGATTCGGTAAAGAAGCAAAATTACTATATAACTGAGATTTTCCACTAATGAACCCAACTCAAATTTCAACAAGGCTGAGATAGTATATGTTTACCACAGGGACAGAGTTGACTGCTCCGACAACAACTGAAGATAACCATATTGCAGCTACTGCTCCGCCTCCATAGACAGCAACAGCAGACTTATTCTCAATAGCATCCCACTGCACGCAAGACGCAACAACACAAACAAATACTTACAACTCCATACATACATTTAACCAACGTGCATTATTCCACTCTCATTTCTAACATATTGCCTTAATCAATCACCTTCTCTTTCAGGTCCTCAAAAAGCTCTCCTACTTCTAACGAACCAGACGTCTCTTCGGACGATGAGGCACGTACGTGTAAGGACGACAATCTACTAAAATCTGCATCATACAGTTAACAGTGATACACAATCTGTTCAACATTTTACACTTGTAACATTGAATAAAGAACTTGAAATTCGATTGAATGGATACGAACCTGAAGCGAGCTTGAGTGAAGCGGAGTGAAGAGAGCGAGGCTGACGATGAGGTAAGAAAGTTACAGAGGAGCATTGAGACAATGAAGGAGTGGAAAGTCGAGCAAGTATAGAGACCGATGCGCCTCCTGTCACGGCGGAACTGGTCGACGTCGCCATTCAAGCCAACTTTGCTGATGCCTTATCTTCTCGCTGTTCAGTCCTCTTCTGTGGTTGGTTGTGGTTTTTTCCTCTTTATTAATTTTTAAAAAAAATTAAATATATTTTCTTAGACCCCACATACAACGTTGACCAGGTCAACGCATGCAAAAAATTCAGAAGGCGTTCAAATTCCACTTTCTTGAGCGCAACTGCATTCTTCGTCTTTTCCAGGTGATCTCAATTCTTTTCCGATCTGCGTTTTCCGATTTTTTCAACTTCGATCCCGCGGTATGTAGTTTCAATTCCGCTACGGGATCTGAGTATTTCCATTTATATTGCAGAGCTGTGTTGTTGTGAATTACTGATCGGTTGATCAAAGTCTCGGAACTGGAGGATCGATTGTGTTGACATGAGGTGAGGTTCGTGAGGTTGATGTGGATGAGTGGATCTGATGATGTGCATTTGGTCGGTGTTGGTGTTAGGATATGACGTCTAAGAGGATTTTGAAGGAGCTCAAGGATCTGCAGAAGGATCCTCCTACGTCTTGCAGTGCTGGTATTGGATTATTTTTTTCATATAATGAGTGATATGTTTGTTTTTCGATCGGAGTGTAATCTGTTACATGTCTGGTTGATTAGGATCCCAGTCTAGGTTTTATGACCTGTTAATGTGTTCTTGTAGCTAGGGACTTTGTATTCATTTAATTGACTGGTATTTACTCGTGGAATTTATATTTTTTTGGTTGGCGTGATTGGCTATTTGCTGTGTTTCTGTTCTGTTAAATGTGGAGGTGGCGAAGAGATACGTGTCTTTATTTGCTGGGAAAACCAAAAAGTCTAATTGCAAGATGTTGTGCGTGTTGTTGTTGAACAAGCAAAGATTGCGCACATTCATAAAACTAACAGCTAACAATTCTGGCAACTATGCTTTTCTTGGGGAACATCTTCATCAAAATAAATGCCAGTATAATTGCACATTGACACCTGTTGTAGTCACTCTGTAGGCGGTGCCACATCCAATACACACTTTCATTTGCCCAGGTTCTTGGATTTGAGCATATATTAAGCATTTTTTTTTATTATCTGATAAGACTTAGTTGCCCAGGTTCTTGGATTTGAGCGTTTTATTATGAGGGATTATTTGAAAAGCACTTGTTCCTGGCTATCTTTACTGAAGTACACTCATGCGTTCAAGCGTTCTTAATTTGGTGTACTGTGTTGCCTTTTTTGCACCATCAACATTACTATATATCTATTGATTTATGTATACAGGTCCAGTGGCGGAAGATATGTTTCACTGGCAGGCCACTATTACGGGTCCAGCTGACAGTCCATATTCCGGTGGTGTTTTTTTGTCACCATACACTTCCCTCTAGATTATCCATTCAAGCCACCTATTGTAACATTAAAATTTAGAAGTATTCCACAAAGGGTTGTGTGATTTTTAAGCATTAACTGCCGCACCTTTAGTTTTATAAGTAGTTGTTTTCCCCTTTAGTTTTTCAGCATTATCCATGCTTCTCTTGCAGTTAAATGTAGTCTGATCATTACTTATGAGTTAAATAAATACGAATGGTTTGCTCCCATGCTGCCTTTCGGACCAAGGTTTTCCACCCCTAACGTCAACAGCAATGGAGCATCTGCCTGGATATCTTGATGGAACAGTGGAGTCCTGCCTTGACAATTTCCAAGGTCTGTCTATACTCTTGCAAACTAAGCATATTGTTTGAAATTGGTATTCAAGGGAAACACATTAATTTTAAATGTTACTAGAATAACCAGCCTCTGAACTGTGAACTGTGAAGCACTGACCCACAATCCATAATGCGACAGCGTATGTAATATAACTAAGTTCCTAAATTTTGTTTCAGGTTCTGCTCTCAATATGCTCCCTTTTGACGGACCCAAATCCAGATGATCCCTTGGTGCCTGGAATTGCTCACATGTACAAGACTGACAGAAGCAAGTATGAAACAACTGCAAGAGCTGGACTCAAAAATATGCCATGGGATGATCCCACCTTCCTAATAAACCGGCCCCTAGCAGTGTATGCATAGATTTCCACTGTCAGTTAATTCCCAAACCGAAACCAATCGGCAGGTTCCATCAAATGCGCATGTGTATCTATTTATGCCAAGGAAGAGCTAAATTCACTTGAAGTGCTTGGTTTGCTAACAGACTCTCCATAGTAACTACCCCATCACCATGACAGAGCCTTCGAATTCAAGGTGAAAAAGTTAATCAACTGTCTGTCTCCACACAAGGTTATCAAATCAACATCATGAGTTCTAGACTTATAATGCTTTGACCAACTTTGTCTTCCAAAAACCCATATATAAACAAAATGCCCATAAAGTCCTCCATGCTTGCAGAACAAGACAGCACGATACAAATTTTCAATGGAAATAAAAAATCAACAAAATTAATTTTCTTCCATAAAAAACCAATCGAACATTTATTTTCGCATTACCAAAAATAATTCTCCCTCTGATGTGTTACAAAAAACCGTAATTAGCTCCAGCGGCGGAAGCTTCTAGAGACCAATCGATAGAAGCCGATGTCGGAAACGCTAACGGCCGCTGCAGAAGATGCAGCAACAGCAACTTCCAACAACAACATCGATACGAATCTTTCCTGGAAAACCGAAGAGCAAACGTCGTCGTCCTGGAATAGCGTCCCCGTTGGCGTTGATTCTGCCAATTTCTCCTCTTCTTCAATGAACGTGAGAGGCGGTTGCGATGGTTCTAATTCTACCAAGACTACTACGATGTCTTCTGATGGAAATTTAGGGTTTTATGAACGATCTTTCTCGGCCGCTGGCGCTGCGGTTCTCTCTGCCGTTTTGATGAATCCTTTGGATGTTGTTAAGGTCTGGTTTGGAAGAGTTTTTTTTTTGTTGTATCTAGAAGTGTTCCATGTGTTTGTGTGGGCGTGGTATTGAGGTGTTGAAAAATTGAATTGATGAGTTTTGTAATTTTTGTTTGTAGACGAGGTTGCAGGCGCAAGCTGCTGGAGTGCCTTATTCTCATCCCTTGAGTGGTGTTACTGGTCGGATGGCAGTATTTGGACCCAATATGGTATATGCATTTTTGTTGTAGGAAGAACTGTGTTTTATAGATTACTTTGTTGTATCAATGAGTTAGTGATGAAGTGCTCGATTGTTGAAGAATGTGATCTGTAGGAGCACTAGCAAATAAAAATTATGCCGGTGTCGAAAGCCATGATTTCATCCATCTGATGAGTAACACTGAACTGAGCTTCTAGTGTAATGTTATATTGACAGTGAAGGATTTTGTTGCTATGACTATGACCATATGAAGATATCGTGGTGGGTGTGGTTTGTCAAATATGTGATTCTTTGCAATTGTTGGTGATTTTCGTGCACGCAGATACTATCTGCTGTCAAACATAGGCATCTTGCTCAATTATATTATAAGAAATTAATCTGTGTTTTTTCGTTACCAGCAATATGATGGTGATAAGAATATGTTATGTTGTCAATTTCTCATTCAGATGTTTGCGGATTTAAGGTGCTCCCCTTCATGCGCACGCGCTGGAGTTCATGGAACCGTATCCATATGTCCTCCTGATTGTTTTCATTATAAAGGAACTGTGGATGTATTTTACAAGATCATACGACAGGTTGATGGTTTTATAATATTCCAAAGTTATTTTAATTAGATCATGAACTTGGAATGTGACATTCACCTAGGACATATGATATATTGGACTGTGGTTTGTGAACGTTACAAACTACTGTCTACGAATTCATAGGTCTTTTTATGATTTCGCCATCCAAGAGGTTAGACTATCCACTGCCCACACGTAGTGTAAAATCAGCCGTAGACCATTTAGTGCATGGGCTGTATATGACTTGTATTACACATCCTCTATGTTATAGTTTGGGTTTGATCAGTCTACTGTTTTGTTTTATTTTATTTTTCATTTTAAAATATATTCTTTTTTCAGCTGCAGCACTAATAAAACCTTTTCATCTCCTGTGTAAACAACCAGGAAGGGATAACAAGGTTATGGAGAGGCACAACGGCTGGCCTGGCTCTCGCTGTCCCAACGGTAACCTTACTCTATAATGTTTGTCCACGCGGAGTCGCGGACAGCTCTTTAAGACGTTATAAGTTTGTGTATAGAGTCACAAATAAACTCAGTCTTGTTTCTTCTGGACCAGGTGGGGATATACCTCCCCTTATATGATATCTTTCGCAATAGTCTGGAAAAATTCAGTGATCAGAATATTCCTAGCCTATCTCCGTATGCCCCTTTAGTTGCTGGGGCATTGGCGCGTTCATTGGCATGCACAACATGCTATCCTATTGAGCTTGCTAGAACCAGGATGCAGGTACCTCGTAACTGATTGGCTATGTTCGAGTTATTTCTGACAGAGTGCTAATACAGTTTTTCATTTTGGATTTTTTCGCTATCTACTATCTAGCATGCAATCTACACTGCGATCTTACCTTGAATGTTCTTTTAAGATTGGCCTCTAGAGTTCTATTTTTCTTTATTTGAGCTGCAGCCGTTTGACTTTCATAGTAAGCTGCCAACAGTTACCTAACTTTTGTTTTCTTTTGTACATAGGCATTCAATGTAAACAATGCTGGTAATAACCCGCCTGGTGTTTTGAAGACTTTAGTTGGCGTTCTGGCTAGTGTCAATAACCCCACTAATGGAGGTATCTTTTTATTCCCCAGTCTGGCTATTGTGAAACTGGTAGCATATGCTGAGTCATGCAGTCTATTTCATTGATATAGATGTGGCATCTCGGTGATTTTAGTGTTTGATGCATAGCTCGTAAGTACCCACAAGGAGAATTAGACAGATGTCCTTCAAATAGTCTCACATTTTCTAACTTATCACTATGTTATCAATTTTTTTACAGTTCAAAACTACCGGATCTTGTGGACAGGACTTGGAGCACAGCTTGCGCGTGATGTTCCTTTCTCCGCAATATGTTGGTCAACGCTAGAGCCTGTAAGATTTTGTTTTGCTTCTCTTGTTGGCTGTTACCTTTTGAAATATGTCAATAGTGTCTTAATTTGCATTTAATCATTGTAGATAAGAAGGCGTTTACTTAGTTTAGTTGGGGAGGAAGCCAGTGCAGTCGCTATCTTTGGAGCAAATTTTTTGGCTGGTTTTGTTGCTGGAAGCCTCGCTGCTGCTGCAACATGTCCACTTGATGTTGCCAAAACTCGAAGGCAGATCGAGGTAGCTTCTACAAATGGCTGTTCGTTAATAGGATTCAATAAGTTTCCTATGCTAAGTATTCACTGTAATTTGGTAGAAGGGCCATTCAAGAGCGCTGCAGATGACCACAAAACAAACACTGAAGGAAATATGGAGGTATTTTTTTGTTTATGCTTAACATATAGATAATTGTGTTGCATAAATTTGAAACAAATGTTGAGGCCATAGTGCCAGCTCCAATTAGTTATGCCTCCGTT
>JAWWMW010113001.1:0-10160 GCA_035048345.1 Echeveria elegans
TTCTGAGCCGAAGGGTGTCAAAAAAATAAAAGAAGTAATGGTGCAGCCACTTGCATGGCTGCACCAGATCTGGTTCCGTTTCTCTTAGCTATCTTAGCCAAAGCATCTGTTATTCGATTCTTCTCCATGAAAATATGCATAAATGTCCAAGAAGGATTGTTACTTGATGCCCTTAGCCCCATCTTGCTGAAGACTCACATCCTCTAAAGAACCGTTGTTGACATTCCAAACAGCTTCCTCACTATAGTCAAATTCGAAACTACTGTATATCAACTGTGGTGAAATTTGAAATTCACAAAAGCATTGATCAAGTTGCAATTTATTTTAATAAAAGCTTTAAAATAGTCACACATGACTTTGATTTGACTGTGTCATTTTTAATTACATACAGATTTAGAAAAAAATGCTGAAATAAAACCCCCCCAGCCAAGGGAAGAAATGAAAGGCGATTTGGCGGGAATCGAGGCGATTGACGATCTTGAATCGACCGGCGAGATCAGACCGCTGCGGAGAGGCGAATTGAAACCACGATCAACATGGACTACGCTGATGGAATCAAAAGAGACAGATCAACAACAGGAAGGTGAAGCTTTGCGGTCTTCTGCGTCGGGGAGTGTTTCAAAGGATTTTTTGGCGGGAAAATTGGAAGTTGGGGATTCAATTTGGCCTCCGATCTCTGTGAATCGGAAAGCATTGACTGAGGCGGCGGTGATGGTTACGTCATCGACGGTTGCTATGGAACCAAAACCACCAGATCCTCAAGCGAGAAAGCTGTCCTTCGTGGCTGCCCTAGCAAGACCAAGATTGAATCCAAGATTTAAACCGATTGTGCTTCCGGATCGAAATTACAGGGATATGGAGGGGCGACCTGCACTTTCATTTACAATGGAGGAAGTTGAGTCAGGGGCCAAATGTTTCCAGTTCTCTCTGATTGCGAAGTTCACATTTGGCAGACCATCGATGGAGGTAATAAGTCAAGCTTTTAAGGCTCATTTGGACGTCAAGGGAAGAGTTACTCTAAGTGAGATCTGGGACGGTCGACACATTCTGGTGATTCTGGATTCCGATGACGATATGACTGTTGCCCTAACCAGTTCGCTCCGGAAAGTTCAAAATGCTATGTTCCGTCTGTTCAGATATGATTTGAATTACAACCCGAAACAAGAATCGACTGTAACTACAAAATGGATCCGATTACCAGGTTTGCTACCTCCACTCTTTCATAGAAATTATATCGGTGCGATAGTGAACTCTTTCGCTAAGTTTCTTGATATTGATGATAGAACAAAAGCTTGTGTAAATATGAGATTTGCGAGGGCGTGTATTGAATGTGATGTAACTCAACCACTGCCTGATAAAGTTTGGATAGATATACCGGGTGGAAAGAGTTATTGGCAGGAAATTGTGGTTGAGGGTAACCTATCTTATTGTGCGTACTGCAAGGTTCATGGTCATGAGCTCAGAAACTGTAGAAAAAAGAAACCGGCTGTGGAAACAGACAAGCAGACAAATAACAGAAATAAAGATAAAGAAGGGGCAAAGGAAAATAGTTTCAATGAAAATGCATATGAGTCATATGGCCCAGATATCCTATACAAGGCAACAATTTTGAGCACAGACAAGGTTCAGAAGGAGCAGAATATGGATGATCAGCAAGAGATGTGTAAAATGAAGGAAAATAAAGAGCAAACAGTGAATGATCAAAACAAAGAGATAACGGTGGACACCAACAAGAATATGGAGAAAAGGATATTGAAGTTTGAAACTGATACTCAAAAGAGCAAGCTGGTTGAGAAGGAGACAAAAAAACCAATGGAGAACAGCAATAAGAAAATGGAGGAGGAAGTAAATCAAATGGAAAATGAAAGTGGTATGGCTGACTGGAGAATTGTAAGCGGGAGAGGAACAAAGAGGGCAAAAGATAGAGAAAACAGGAATATGGGGAAAATGAGGAATAATCTGCATCATGGAATAGTTGGGCCAACTGTTGTTGGAAAACAAACACCATCAATCAATTCTGTCAAAAGAAGTCTATAATGGTTAGCATCTTAAGCTGGAATATTAGGGGTGTTAAGAGCCATTGCACGCTAGCTTATTTGAAAAAGCTTCTGTCTAGTTATAAACCTGAGGTTGTAGTCCTTCTGGAACCTATGGTTGATGGGAATACTATTGATAGCTTCAGGCGGTCCATTCATTTTGAAGAGGCTGTTCATGGAGGTGAGGTGAATTCGAAGATTTGGATTTTTTGGAATTCAAATACCAAGATTACGGATATACAATGGGATCAACAACATGTCCATTGTAAAATTAATGACAATCACTACTCCTTTGTTTATGCAAAGTGTAATAGAAGGGAGAGATCTGATTTGTGGGAGAGTCTTGTTACAAAGGCTGACAGTATTGATTCTGCTTGGCTTGTGTGTGGAGACTTTAACACCATAGCTCATCCGGATGAAAAAAAGGGTAAGAAAAAAGCTGATAAAAGATCGATTATGGACTTTAACAATTTCCAGATGAGGGCTGGCTTGAGTGACACAGAGCTTGGAGGGGGTAAATACACCTGGACCAACAACAGGAAGGGTGAGGAGAACATTTTAGAAAGACTGGATAGAATTCTTGTAAATGGAAAGTATATTTCTGAATATGGGGCCCCAAAAATCACCCATATTCCTAGATTTAGCTCAGACCACTCCCCTATTTTTTGCGAGAAAATGAACAGCATAAAGCCGAGAGCCAGGTTTCACTATATGAGAATCTGGCAGAGCCACCCAGGTTTGAAGAATCTTATTAATAAACACTGGCAGGGCTGTCTTAGTATTCATCCCATGAATAACTTCTCTCTGAAACTTAAGAATCTGAGGAAGGTTTTACGTGTGTGGAATTGGGAGGTTTTTGGTGATATCAACAGGAAGGAAGAGAATATCATGGCAAAAATTGATTATCTTCAAGAAATGCAAGGGGAAAGCTGGAACAATGAGATCGAAAGGAAACTTGCTATGCATCAATCTGAGTTGAACAATATTCTTTGGATGAAAGAGGCAATGGCTAAGGATAAAGCCAGAATAAACTGGCTGAAGGATGGGGACAGGAATACTGCTTTTTTTCATGCTTCAATCAAAGCTAGGAGAAATCAGAATACTTTCAAACTTCAAAAGCCTGATGGGACTTTTACAACAAATAGAGAAGATATAGGTGAGGCTGCTGTGAGTTTTTATAAAGATCTTTTTAACCAGTATTCCCTTCCTCCAACTGGGGGTGTGATGTCCATTATTGAGCCTATGGTGACTGAGCAAATGAATGACAGAATTACGAAGGATCCAGATATGACTGAAATTAAAAATGCTCTTTTTGGTATGAATCATGAGGGGGCTCCGGGGCCGGATGGGTTTTCGGTGGAATTCTATATTTTTGCTTGGGACATTATCTGTGAAGATTTAAAATCTGCTATTTGCTGCTTCTTCAGTGGCTTTCAAATCCCAACAAACTGGTCAGCAACAACCTTGACTCTTATTCCGAAGATCAAGGACCCCTACAAAGTGGATCATCTCCGTCCTATCAGCCTTTGTAATGTAAGTCATAAAATCATTTCCCGTATTCTCAACAATAGGTTGAGTGATATTCTGCCTATCATCATCAGTCCTGAGCAGGCCGGTTTCATTAAAGGCAGGAATATTCATGAGAATATTGCCCTTGCCCATGATATTACTCATGACCTCCATAAACAAAGCAAGGATGGGAATGTGATTATTAAACTTGATATGTCAAAAGCGTACGATCGGATATCTTGGACTTATCTCATCAAGATTCTCCGGGCCTTTGGTTTTTGTGAGAAGTGGTGTGACCTCATATATCGGTGTGTTTCAAATAATTGGTACTCGATTTGCATTGATAGCCAGATGTTTGGTTTCTTCAAATCCTCGTGTGGTCTAAGGCAAGGAGACCCGCTATCTCCGAGCCTGTTTGTTATTGCTATGGAATGGCTATCTAAAGCTATATCTCAGAAAATGAAGGAAGGCAAAATTAAGATGTATGCAACCAAGAGAGGATCAATGGTTATTTCCCATCTGTTATTTGCAGACGACATTCTAATCTTCTCTAAAGATTGTCCTCAAAGCCTAACAAATCTTCTTGAGACTATAAATGCTTTTTGTAACATTTCGGGTGAGAAGCTTAACCATGCTAAGAGCCAGATTTTTTTCTCCAGGTATTCCTCTGAAGAGAGGAGAAGGCAGGTGATTCAGATTACTCAATTCATGGAGTCAACTCTGCCTACAAAGTATCTTGGTGCTCCTCTAATGCAAGGCAGAGTTAAGGGGGATTATTTCACTTATCTCTTAGATAATATGAAGAAAAGGATCAGTGGGTGGATGAGGAACTTATTGAGCCTGGCTGGTAGAGTAACTTTGGTTAAATCTGTCATGATGGCCATGAGTAATCATGTTATGTCAGTCCTGCCGATTCCTAAGAAAATCCTCAAAAGCATGGAGAGTATTATATCTAACTTTCTATGGAATCAAGGAAGTATCAAAAAGCACCATTGGATTCGCTTTAATCTTTTGTGTTTGCCTAAAAAAGAAGGAGGTTTAGGGATTCGTAGTCTTCAAGATAATATGAAGGCTCTTCATGGGAAACTTGCTTGGAATTATCTCAATCAAGAAAGTTTATGGGCGAAATTTGCTAAGGCTAGATTCAGCGTGGGTAAGAAAGGTTCCCCTATTTGGAACTGTGTCAGCAAGCACGTAGAGAGAATTCGGTGTAGGTCTTTTTGGGAGGTTGGAGATGGGACAACCAAAGTGGCAAAGTTCATATGGCATTATGGGTATGACTGTAATAACTATCTAAAGGAGAAATCTATAAAGGAGGTTATGGAGCATAGAGCAGATCGTGTTAAGTTTTGAATAAAGTTCCGGATGACTTTAAGAAGTACTACAAAAATACAACTTTTGTTAATGAGGGGAACAGACTAGTTTGGGTTGACAGCTGCGCAGGAGTGTTCTCTAGTAAAAGTTATCAAAAGACTCTTGTACCAGATCAACCCAAAAGGGATTGGGGGAAGGGTATTTGGCAGGCCTGGATTCCGGAAAGGATATCGATGTTTGTGTGGAGACTTATCCATAGAGGCTTACCGTCGGATGATAATATTAAGAAAATGGGGATTAATATAGTCTCCAGATGCCAATGTTGCCGGTCTTCGGAAGAAAATCTTGAGCATTTATTTTTTGATGGTGAATGGGCTACTAAAATCTGGAATTATCTTGCTAATCTGTTTGAATGTAAGAAACCAAGTTCCTTAAATGAGTTCATAGAAGTGTGGGTCAGGAGGGTTTCCAAGAGGGATTTTGTGGCTAGTCTCCAAATGGGTCTAGCTTTTTATGGTGTATGGTACATATGGAGACTCCGGAATGAGAGCTGGCATGGAGGGGAAGCGCAGTTCAATTCAAGAAATTTCTCGAGATGGGCTTATGAGATGATTCAGATGATACCAAAGGGGAGAGAGGAGAGTGCTCCAGCTCGTAGAGTCTTATTAGGCCTGAGAATTCCTTTTGATTTCAAGTGTAAAATCAGAGGGAATTGGTGCTGTTGGAAGCCTTGTGTTAGTGGCAATACTCTAGATCTTTATATTGATGAGGATCGAAGCATTGGTTCTATGATTTGCAGAACCTGCAGAGGTAATTTTTTAATGGCTGCAACGAGTGAGGTTGCTATGGATGGGAGTTTTAGTGCTGCTATAGATACCATGATCAGTTTTTTAGAGCTGACAAAGAAATCAGGTATTAAGGTTGATAGAGTGATGAGTTCTCATTACTTTATTATGCCCCTTCATAAAAATAGTCCTGGCGCCTTTTTGAATGATGACAAAAGGAGAATTAGGGAGGTTATGGATAGTTTCAATGTCGCTGAAATCCAGAAAGTTTCGCCGATGATTATTCATGCTGCTATTTGTGTTAGTTTTACTATAGCAAAGGGTATGATTGTGCGGAATGGAAGGGACCTTCCTAGGGCAGTGACTTTAAGCATCAAGCAGGACATTCATTATGCTGGTGTGTTTTGTCCAAATGATGATGATGATTGGAGGTTGTTTTTCAATCTTCCAGGGCAAATCCGGGATGATGGTAATACTCGGGGTGATTACAATCACTGTACCAGTAATGGGGCCATTCAGATCCAAGATGATTCAAAGGTGGATTATAGGTTTGAACAGTAAGCTTCTGTTGGGAGTTGTTTTCGGTGTAGTTGTAATGTGCAAGTCGCCTGTAGGGCTGAGTGTAGATACTGTAATTGCTCTTACTGTCTCTGTTGTTGATTTTGTTTTTGTTTGGTTGGGAGCTGGGTACCATCCCCTCCTTTCCGCTCGTTTATTTTTTGAATAAAATTTTTTTTCTGAAAAAAAAAAAAATACATACAGATTTATAGTCAATCATTTCGTTTAAAATCATAAATGATTGAAACATGTGGAAGAGGAGCATCACCAATGTCATAGACCACTATTAGGATTTGATTGAGGAAAAGAATATAATGGGACAAATAACATTTTGTGAGACAGTAGAACAAGATCTCGTTTGAGACTTCCAATAGTCGTAATCCCAACCACCATTTTTTGTTAATCAATATTCATTTGAATTTAAAAATATTTTTAATTTCAATTGTTATATCAATAAAAAAAAAAAATAACGGCTAAGACTCTGTCCTACGATCGGAGATGAATTTACATGGGCTCAAGGGTGATGGTTTTTCAAAATAGTATACATTATTTATATTTAGGAATATAATTTAAATAATATTATAATACTTTAAACTTTATTAGTTATTTTTTTTAAAAATGACACTAAATCAAACTTTGTTAATATACCATGTTCAGTCGAATCAAAAGAGAACTCAATCTATATATATAATAGTGGTAAAACATCAATCATTTAGCGACGAAATTTTAATTCCGTCGCTAAAACCCCCGAATTTCGTAACTAATAATAATAAAATAATTTAAAAAATTAAAAAAATTAAAAAAATTAAAAAAATTAAAAAAACTAAAAAAATTTAAAAATTAAAAATTAAAAATTATTCAATTTCCGCCGGGACGATGAGCTCACCGCTAGTTTTACATAAAAACGTAAGAGTTGTTATATTTATAAACAATTAAGTCTTTTTTGTTCATTTATTAAATTGTTATAAAAATAAAATCTCACGTCTTCATCATAATTTGATCGTGAACATGAGAAACTGTGCGTTAGCATCTCCAGCGCTTTATTTAAAACAGGCCCGTTATTTAAAAGTAGCCCACGTGGCATTCATTATACAGAATCAAATAAAAAAATGATACTCCAGCGCACAGCCTCTGTTACGCAAAATTATAAAAAAATCTCTTTCTCTCCCTATAAAGTTAACACGGGCTGCTAATTCCTCGCCCTCGCCAACAAAGCTCCTTCCTTTCCGGCTTCCTTCTCCTTCTCCGTCACCAATTTCAACCCTTTCTCCATCGGCGGTGATCTGTCGGTGGGTGGGCCTGGTGGGTTGCTGGGTCTGGTCTGGACGTCGGAAACAGAGTTTGTGGCGTGGGAGCTTGATGTGTTGATGGATGTTAAGTTTAAGGATGTGAATGAGAATCATGTGGGGATCGATGTGAACGGTATGGTGTCGACCGAGACTGCCGATTTAGGGGTTTCTGGAATTGATTTGAAAAGTAGCGATTTGATTAACGCTTCGGTCGATTTCGATTTGGGGGTTTCTGAATTTTTTTTGCCATCACTGAACTATGGTTTAGTGTGGATTTTGGTTGCAAGGTTGGGATTTCGCAATTGCTGAATTTTCGTGAGGAACACAATTGGAAGGTTGGGATTGTTTGGCTTGAATTGTGTTTACAAACAAATAATTATCTTGAATCCTTTTCTGAGAATTATCGATTTCGTAGTCGGTTTGTTCTTATTTTGACTGATTGTTGTTGATGTAGATCTTCTCTAACGTGACTACCAGAGCGACCAGAACTTTACCATCACTATCTACTCACCTACTGGAGTTGTTTTCCTTTCACTTTGTCCTCGAATAGTAGATATTGGTATTCGGTTGAACATTTTATTATTTCATTGTTCCATTTGATGGCTATTGGATTCCTTTTAGTTAATTGTTTCCACATGTCGCTGGCTCTGTGTCTCTGTTGATCTGTGTGTAGGATTTTTATATATGTGAGGATATGGTTGTTCACCTTACCGTATGCAATTCTAATTTCTTTGAAGTTCTAATAATGAGCTGATGTTATGGTATATGGAGCTTCAAGATGGAAACCTCACCATATGATTCAGTCATCATCACATTCATTTTATGATTGTTTTATTGATCGTTCTCTGTTTTATTGATTCACGCTGTTGCTGTATTATTTTAATGCTAGAGGTTTTTTTATATTTCGATTTGGGACATTATATACATGGCATTATGTCACCATCTGCTGAGTATATAAACTCTCTGTCATTTAATCATTTGGAAGTTTCTACCAATTGACTGATACAATTTCTTGCTTTAGTTTGTTTTACTGTTTGTTTCAATGTCCTTTGTTTTTCTAAAGGTTTTGGAAGCTGTTATTTTCATTACATGAAAACGGAGATGAAAGTCATGTTATATTGCTGCAAGCATCTACTATTTTAATGGTACGTATACTTTCTGTGTTTCTCTATTTACATTTCTCATTACACCAGTTTTATCTTTTGATGTGCCAACATGTCATTCTCTGCTGCTTGCAACATATTTACAGTTCAGTTATATTATATAGCTTTGGTTCTGTGGAACTGATAAATATAATACGCCCATTTTTTTTGAATATCTAATGAAATATTTAATATCCTCTCAAAAGTGCAATGTTGGTTGCTTGCAGCATTCTGCTAAGTGGATTGAAGAGGGATGGAACGGAAGGTACCTAAAAACTTATTATTTATTGTCAACAATTTTTCTGCACAAATGTGAGGAATCCATTTTATATAATGTAGTTCCAAGAAAAATCGAGGTATTTCGATTTGACGTCGGCAATTTTTATGCACAGGTATAACTGTGCGGTGAAGGCTAGTCAATTCTAATGCGTGTGGTGCTGAAATATTCCAGAGAGTTCAACGCATTATCATTCATTCCTCTATGAGTATAGCCTATACTTGCGGAACCCATATGGTTTTTACTGAGAGTATGCTCTCCAAGGCTGCTAGATTAGTATTATTCATGACAAAAGGAATCAGCAAGTCTTCTGCCCTTACGAAGAGTCAGAAACCTCTCAGCTCTATCAACCTCCCGGAGATACTCAGGATGACTCCCTTGTCTACAACATATCATCCAGTCATGTTAAGTTCTATGATGATTCAAATATTCATTAGTCTTTTAGGTTTGCAAGTTTGTAATCCTTCGTTTTTCATCGGTGGTGGAGGGTGTCATTGGCGGTGTGAGGTGTTTGTTGATTTTTTGGATGGAGTTTGGCATCGGGTAAATTGTAGTTATTAATTTCATTTACAAAAAAATATACATGTTCGTTATACATTACACCATTGGAGCACAACCCACTTTTTATCATCTAAATTTTGAATAATCAATAAAATACTATATTTTACATATTCGTTTTACATAATGCCATTGGAGATGCTCCAATTTGGTGAATGAACACAAAAATATATTTGTTTATGAATACACAAGTTCTAACATAATATTTAGTTCTTATCGAAATCCGACTCTTTGTTTAAATTATTAATCATACTTCAATTTTACTTACTGCTAAATATGTTATAACGAATTTTTCAAGACAGGCCCACATTATAAATAGGTTTTAAAGTTGATTTTGAGTTTGGTTTTGAACTTAGTTTTGAACTTGTTTTTAGTTAGTTTTGTGTTAAAAAAAAATTCAAAACCAAACTCAAATCTCAAATTTACCTCAAAAGGTGTGTTTGAATTTTTTTTTTTCAAAACCTCAATAACATCTCAACACCACCTCTACCACCACCCCATGTCATCACCACCCCACCGCCACCACCTCCGCCACCGCCACCACCCCACCACCGCCACCTCCACCGCCGCCGCCACCACCACCACCACCCCACCCCCACCTCCACCACCACCACCCCCACCCCCACCCCCATCTCCACCACCCCACCACCTCCACCACAACCACCACCCCACCGCCACCTCCACCACCACCC
>JAWWMW010113022.1:0-10160 GCA_035048345.1 Echeveria elegans
ATCCTCCGCCTCTTCCTCACTCTTTTTCTCACTTACATCCATGAGGGGAGTGTCTTCATGAATTTCCCTTGCAAGTAGACGCAACTACTTCAGGCAAGCATGGTCCAAGATGTGATGCTCGTCTGGATTACAATAAAACTCAAATCCACAGAGTCTAGAAACGAAGGTGATTAGTGAAGACCCCATGTAACTTAGTGTCGCGTGTTGATTCTGCATTTTTAGAAACTTTTCTGAGAAAACATCGAACCAATCAACCGGTTCTCCTTGTGTCAAAGCCCGCATAATGTTAAGGTCGTCGATTGAAACAAAATCCATTGTCTCAGGTTTGCAGTTGATGTTAGTTGCAATGAGGTGATGGACAGGCTTCACACTTGGGAGAGTACGGCGATGAGTAGGACCCAAAATGGTCCAATTTAGTGAGCTTTTCCCATAGCAAAAATTGCTGATGGAGTGTGACACGAGTAGGGACTCCGAAGAGTGGAAAACCAAGGCGTGCAGTGGCTTCTTTTCTCATCCATCTAAAATATTTATTTTAAATGCAGTACTCTCATGCTGAATTTTCATACATCATTCCTTCCTCCAAAACTAAATTGAACGAAGCAATGAATTCGTAGACTAAATTTTTGTACATGGGTTGATCCCTGAATTTTGAATTCCTGGAATTTCAAAGGTTTGAATTTTGAAGGGTTTGCCTTTTGAAGTTTTGGGAGGTTACATATTAAGTCATAAATGGGAGTATATACCTGATCTGAATCAACACAGGATCAAAACAACATTGATTTTACTTTAAAACAGATTTTGGACTCCTTTTGATTTATGTAACCTGTGTTGATTTTGTTGACTGTTCGCCCAATCTCGCGTTTTGCCGTCCAGGCGAGCGATCCTTTCGTTCGGGCGAACGAAACATCTCTGCTCTAATCACCTTATTCGTTTGGGTGAACTGGGTGGTCCGTTCGGTCGAGTGAATGCGCTTAGCTTAATTCGACGCTTCATAGTTACCCTCGCACATGCTTTAATGCTAAGCCTAATTAATTTAAGTTAATAAATTCAAAAAAAAGACTTACTGTCCTAGATTAACATCCTGGCAAGGACGGAGCCGAGTCTTCTGATAGAAATAGATTCGAAGAGTCATTTTCTAGGATCCCTCATTGGACGGTGCGTTACTCCTTCGTTGTTCAGGGTCTTGAAGATTGTATTGCTCAATGAAAAAGCATTGTCCTTCTCAATGATAAATTTTTAGTCAATGCACATTGACTTTGAATATCATTTCTTCATGGTTGATTAACTCGACGTGCCCATCTTCGAAGGTTCTTAATACTTTGAAAGGCCCGTGTCATCGTGATTTTAACTTTCCTGGAAATAGTCGTAGTCGTGAGTTAAACAAGAGTACATTATCCCCTTCTTTGAAAATCTTTTCTCGAATCCTTCTATCGTGCCATAGTTTGGTCTTTTCCTTGTAAATTTTGGCGTTATTGTAGTCGAAATTTGTCAAGTTCATTCAGTCGGAGTAACCTGTATTTCCCAAAAGCCGTGCTATCGAAGGTTAGGTTCTTAATTGCCCATATTGCTTTGTATTCTAATTCCACTGGCAAATGGCATGGTTTTCTGAAAACTAGTTTATACGGGGACATCCCGATTAGTGTCTGCAGTTCGGTATGCCCATAATGCTTCGTCCAGTTTAATTGACCAATCTTTTCATGACCCGTTTATAGTTTTTCGAGGATGTGTCTGTGGATGATATGTGGTCGCAACCTTGTGATAGACTCCATGTATGCGTAACATGCTTTCTAGTTGCTTTTTTTTAAAGTGGGTTCCATTGTCACTTATTACTGTCATAGGGACTCCAAATCTGGAGAAGATTACCTTTTTGAACAACTTCCGCACTGGTTTCGCGTCACATGAAAGTTTGCCTATGACTTCAACCCACTTTGAGACGTAATCGACTACCACAAGGATATATTTGTTCCCAAACGATGAAGGGAACAGTCCCATAAAATCTATTCCCCAAACATCAATAAGTTCAACCTCCAATATACCTTTTTGAGGCATATGGTCTCTCCTAGATATATTCTTCGTTCTTTGACAGGCGTCACAAGTTTTGACGAAAGAATGTGAAGCCTTAAATAATGTGGGCCAATAGAAACCTGATTACAGAACCCGTGATGTCATCTTTTGCATTGAGCCATGGCCTCCAGTGTTTGACGACTAGCACTCATGCAATATTTTCCTTTGCTCTTGCTCGGGGATGCATTTTCTGTAAATATCATCAACACCGCTCATCCTAATAATATTTTCTTACCTCATGTAGGAATCTCTTTTTCTTGGTGTAGGTGATCTCAGATGGAAGGACTCCGCATACTATATAGTTCACAAAATCTACGTACTACAATGAGTCCGGTTATGATCCCTCAACTGCTAGAAGATGTTCCCCAATAAACGTATGTTTGATTTCATCCTTTATTTCTTTAGTTTCTTTGGGTCGTTCTAAGCGTGATAAGTGATCAGCCACCACATTCTCAGCTCTTTTCTTGTCTTTTATAACCACGTCGAATTCTTGGAGTAGGAGGATCCATCTGATCAGTCTTGGTTTGGCGTCTTTTTTGTTTACTAAGTACTTGTGTGCCGCATGATCCGTGTATACAATGGTTTGAGAGCCAATTAGGTATTGACGGAACTTCTCAAAGGTGTAAACGACCGCTAACATTTTCTTCTCGGTTGTTGTATAGTTTGTTTGTGTTGCGTCTAAATCCTTACTTAAGTATTGTATTACATGAAGGAGCTTATCCACTCTTTGTTCTATGGCTGCTCCAATCGCATCATCACTTGCGTCGCACATCAATTCGAATGGGAGTGCCCAGTTTGGTGCTTGCACAATCGGTGCCGTGGTTAAGGATTTCTTCATAACATCGAAAGCGTGAAGGCAATTGTTATCAAAATCAAACTTGACATCGTTAGCGAGTAAGTTAGTGAATGACTTTGCTATCTTAGAAAATTCTTTAATGAACCTCTGGTGGAACCCAGCGTGTCCTAAAAAGCTTCTCACTTTCTTTACATCCTTTGGTGGTGGCAATTTCTCTATTACCTCGACTTTGGCCTTGTCGACCTCAATACCTCTCTTTGATACTAGATGACCAAGAACTATTCCTTCTGTCACCATAAAATGACACTTTTCCCAGTTCAGTACCAAATTCATCTCGATGCATCTAGGTAGAACGTTCTTAAGGTTGATAAGACAATCGTCAAACAAGTGACCATGCACTGAAAAGTCATCCATAAAGACTTTCATCGTCTTTTCCAAGTAATCCGAGAACATGGACATCATACATCTTTGAAATGTTCCTGGAGTGTTGCACATACCAAAATGCATGCTTCTATATGCGAATCTGCCGTAAGGACAAGTAAAAGTCGTCTTTTCTTGGTCCTCAGGGTGTATAGGGATTTGGAAAAATCCACTATATCCGTCAAGAAAACAGATGTATTCGTGTTCAGATAACAGTTCAAGCATTTGGTCGATAAATGAGATCGGGAAATGATCCTTTTTTGTCGCAGTGTTCAACTTTCTATAGTCGATCATACGATACCCCGTTACGATTCTAGGTTGGATTAACACATCCTTATCATTTTTTACAACTGTCAAGCCCCCTTTTTAGGTACAACGTGTATTAGACTAATACAATCGGAATCAAAGATGGAATAGATGATGCCGGGGTCTCTAAGTTTAGTGATTTCTTTAAGGACCACTTCTCCTAACCTAGGTTTAATCTTCACATAAATTCCCTAGATGGTTTTGCATCGTCTTTCAACCTTATCCTTTGCATGCATACAGACGCACTAATACCTTTTAAATTGGCTATGGAATGTCCAATGGCGTTTTTATGAGTCAGCAAGAACAACTTCGTGGTTTCATTTTTGTTCAATGAAGAATTTACGATGACTGATAAGGAATTTTTCGTCCCTAAGTACTCGTACCTTAGATTCGGCAGAAGAGTTTTCAATTTCTGACCGAATTCATTACCTTGGGTTTTGTTGTCTTGGTTGTCCACCTTGTCTATTTTGCCTTCCATCAGTGATTTATAACCTTCCTCCACACTTTCAACACTTAACGCTGATCTTTCAATGGAGGTTAGATCGGAGATATCATGCTCATCAAGAATGTCACAAACTTCAATCAAATTACAGTCCATGAAACTTGTCGGTGATTTCATTACTCTGGATAACTGAAATTTTTTTTTTCTTTACCTAGGTTTAATTCTATCACCCCATCGGTGCAGTTTATCAAAGCCTTAACTGTGTTCAAGATGGGTCTACCTAGAATTATGGGGATTTCTGCATATGGGTTGTCATCCATACCTAGTATAGAAAAGTCTATGGGTATATAGTAATCCCCTACTTTTACAGGCATATCCTCTAACACACCGTATGTGATCTTTTTTTATCTATCAGCTAGCCTAATGACCAGAGATGTCTTTGTCAGTGTTCGTACTTCCAATTTCTCATACAAAAAATAGGACATGATAGAAATTCTGGCTCCTAAGTCGCAAAGTGCATCACTTATGTCACAATCTCCTACGGTGATATGAATGGTGAATGATCCGTAATTCTTAGCTTTTCTAGGCATGTTGTGCTGGATCACTGCATTACAGTTTGCGCTAAGGCAACATGGTCTACATTTTTCAGTTCACGTCTGTGTGATAATGTCTTTAAGAAACTTTGTATATGTGGGCATTTGAGAAATTACCTCAGAAAATGGGATTCTTACGTGAAATTTCTGTATGATTTCCGCAAATCTGTTGAAGCTTGCTTTCTCCTTTTCTTTGACTTGCCTTTGAGGAAAGGGAAAAAACGGAACGTAGGCTGGTGGAGCTACGTATGAAGCTTTCTCATCCCCAATCTCTGATTCTTTTTTTGGTTTGCTTTTCTTGCTCGACCTCTTGACTTTTCACCTTTTTCCTTGGTTCTTGGAGGACCTTGCCGCTCTTGAGAGTTATTGCACTAACATTAGCGGATCTTACGTCCGATTGAGAAGGAAGTTTCCCAGTATTTCTTGATGAGCTACAGGCCTGTTGTGCAAGTTGAGTTTCTAATATTTTTCGTGCTGTCCTTTTTTGTTGGAGTTCTGATGTCTGTAACTGGATGTCCTTACCTTGTTGGGCTTGCATTGCCATCATTTGCGTCATGAGCCGAGTTAATGAAGGCTCTTGTGGCTTCTTTTTCTCTTGTCTTGGGTTGTACCATTGGTTGTTATTGGGACTATTGTAATGTTGTCCTATAGGCTTATTCGCTTCCTGATGTTGCATCCTTTGATATCCTTGGGAGGTATTGTATTGGTTCCACGTTTGTGGTTTATTTGGAGTTGAGGAAGTTGAGTCAGGGTGGAATTTTACTGTGCATTCTTGTCTTTGCATTGGTGGGCGTACGTAAGGTCTGTCGTATCCTCTAGTGATATAATTCACGTCCTCTCCTTGACTTATTCCTTTTGAGTCAATTGCATCTTCTTGTATTTCGTTAACTTCATAGACATATTGTTGTTCTCTTCTTTTATGCATGTGTAGGCGAACAACCGAGTGCGCGAGAGATTTCATCGTCTTAACGAGTGAGTCGAGATCTTCTCTTATGTTTTTCCTTGGACTTGGCTCATTTTCCTCCGTCTTTAGGTGGTTGCGTTCTCCACCCCATTGACAGTTGTTTCTGGCAATTTTCTCAATGATGTTGAATCCCTCGGTAGGAGTTAATTTCATTATTCCTCCTCTGCTGACTTGGTCCATCTGTGCACGTGCATTTTCACCCATCCCGTCGTAAAATGCCGACAACAATTCCCATTTGCTAAACCCATGATGCGGGCAGTCACGCAACAAGCTTCAAAATCATTCGTAAGCTTCGTAAAAGATTCATCGTCGGATTGGACGAACATAGAAATTCTATCTCTAACCTTTTTTTTACTTTAGCTGGTGGGAAATATTGTTTTATGAAAGCTCGGGCTAGCGCTTCCCAAGTGTAAAATGAGTTTGGTTCGTGGCTGGACAGCCATTCCTTAGCCTTATCCGTGAGAGAGCGGGAAAAGCTTCATGTAAACCACTTTCGTTGGAACCCCCGATGTCTTATAGGTTCAAAACATCTCAGCGAAATTACTTAAATGATAGTGTGGGTTACCGTGTCCATCAAAATGATCTCCCTTGACCATATGTATTAGTCCTCCCTTTATGTCGAAGTCATAACCTTCACCATCGGCAATATAGACTAGTGAGTCGTAGTTTCCTATTGTTAGAGTTATGTATTCTCTGACGGGTCTTTCTATATATGTTGGGTTGCACTTGGGGCCTAGCACTAGGTCTAGCCTCTTTTCTACCTGCTAGAGCTTCCCTTTGGCGTGCTTGTTGGTTTACTGATTGGTTTAGTACTTGATCGTTCTCGAATTGTTGCTCGACTTATTATTCCACCAGAAAATTTAGTTGAGCAGGCGGTTGGTTGTTTTGGGTAGAGATTGCTGTCCCATGGACGCGGAAGTCGATTTAGCAGAACTCGTGTTTGGGTTTGCCTTATTCATATCCTTTCACTTCGCTCTTCTTTGCATTCAAACGTTTACGAATGGGGTAGTGATTTGAATGAATATAACAAGAGATCGGAAAGAAGATAGTAGCACTGAATTCTATCTAAAAAGAACTATCTATATGGCTATTAGTGAATTAACTAAATTTAAAAAATGCCCCCGACAACGGCGCCATTTCGACGTGTGTAATACAGCGATGTATGTTGTCACGTGTCAAAAGAAATTTGTAATAACTAGGGTGACCTAGTGTCGAACCCAAGGAAGCAGTGAAAACTTATTTATGTAAACTATTTTAGCCTCAAACAGTTGTACTTGTAGGGGGGATTCTAAAATGTTGGTTTTGTTGAAAGGTTTTTGTAAAAGATTTTATAAAAGAGATGGCAGGGAGATAATTTCATCAAAAGTACTCATGAACTACTATAAATGATTTCTGAAAAATAGAGTGAAATGATTTTGAAATTTTTTAGTTAATTTAAGTCTAGGAATGCAACTATGTAATACCCCTCACTGGTGTGGATTTTGGGTTACGCACATATGAGCATTCTATTTGACATTAGCAACTCTCACTGGTGTGGATTTTGGGTTACTATTGTAGAAATCAGTTTCCTTAGTATCATAAGTAGAATTTTTACTAATTTCACTGATAACATTCTAAGCTAGCCTTTCGTCGCTCGCATGACATCACCGGTACGATTTTTGTCATGCTCACGACTAGAGAATGTTTAACCTCGTACAATACTAGCTTTTGCCCTTTCGGCGCAATACTAGCCTGGGTTCATCCATTGGGATACTTCTCCGACATTGTGTACTCATGCGTTTTTTATTGGACATTTCGTCAAATACCTAACATCTACCACAAAAGCATAGTCTAAACATGTTTAAGTTAAACCCAAAACCATTCGTGAATAAAAGTAAGAATCATTAAATCATTCATGAGTTCTCAGGGATCCATTAGACCCCGTCATCAAAGTGACTACTCACACATGGGTGAGAAGCAATATATGACTGAATGAGATGATATTGAGAAATATAAAATGTAAGCAAGAAAGAGTAGAAGTACTTGAGAAGTGGACAAAAGAACAACGTGTCTTCGTGTTGTGTCGGAACATGAACTTGATGGAAGCTTGGACTGGAAAAATGGACAAAGCTTTGTGTTTTGAGGAGAGCTTGCTCTCTATGGAAAATCTGATGTCCGCATCTCTTCAAAGGCTCCCTTCTTATAAACTTTTTGGGGAGACTCTTGGGTTCAAAGAACTCCAAAAGCTTCCTCATCCATCCTTATCCATCTGACTAGGATACTTATCCATTAGCTTTCCATAAATTGGGCCTTTGAATGATTGGATTTTGGTATCTTTTCCTCTCCATTTCGAATAAGCAAACTGGTCTGTTTCGTTTCATTTGGCCGAACGACATTTCTCACTCAGCCGAATGGAAACCTTCTGTTTGTCTACCTCATTTCGTTCGGGCGAATGGACTTTTTCATTCTCCCGAATGAAATCCCTCTGTCCCTCCTACACATTTCCTTCGACCGAATGAATTTTGGATCGGCCGAACGACTTTCTAAATGTCTGAATCAGTCCTTGAGGTCGACATGCAAGTTGTAGATCTTTGAGTTAGCTTTTCAATACACTTTATTCATGTCGATCGGATACTTTATGGGCCCTGTGAAAGCTTCCAAAGCTCTAAAGGTGCGAACTGTCCAAAAACTGCCGATTTGGCTCTATTTTTGATTTATATTGCTTTTTGTCTCAGAAATTAATAGAAAGCGTATTTTGGACCTGAAACAACATTATGAGCATAAAATACGATCAAGTTCACATGATAAGTGTGAATAGAATGGGTCAAAATATGCCTAAATACTGGTCATATTTTACACCGATCAAACACCGCGCACTTAAAGCTTGTTTGTCCCAAACAATCTACTGAAAATATGGTAAAATGAAATCTACTCTTAACTCACTTTCGTAGGAATCACGAATGCATTTAGCGTATGCATTAAGCCTTTAAACCACTAGGTTACCCTAGTGGACGACTTATAGTCTCGTGAGAGTTTTCAGGAAAAAAAAAGAATACTCACAAATCCTAAGCATGCAATTCATCTATTTAAACGTTTAACTAATTTTTTTTTCCTAATAGTTTCATGGGCAGCCTATTTCATGTTACCACATTCAAGCACATCAAAAAGTATTGCTAGTCATTCATGTTATAAAAAACCTCAAAAGTCACTCAAATCCTAGTAGTCGTGAATTTCTCATAAGATGAAAGCTTGAAAGCTAATCTCTGCTCGATCCAAATCTCCATTTGACATCCAATCTAAGAATCATGAAATTAAAAGTTCTAAAGAATATCTTTACCGAACCCGTCACCTATGCTAGCTAGGGCTAGTACATAAGCTTAAGGTTTTGAACTCATACTCAAGTATTAGACTAAACGCCGCAATCCATAAGAGTAGAGGAGTTCCGAATATTTGAAAATAAGTTTTTGATTTTCTTACACATAATCTATCACACCTACATATATTCATACAAGGATCATTCCTTAGCACATATCAATGGTTAGTATTCAAAGCTTTACTCGAGTCACAAATAAATAAGGCACGACGATAAGAACTTAAGTAGTGGGCAAGAGACACTTATTATTTTATATTTTTTTCTTTAGTTGAGACAATTACTTTCAAGGAGGAAATAATATAGATGTTTGTGCATTTTTTTAAAATTTTCTTTCCTAACCCTCGGTAACTGCTCAATTTTTTTTTTTAAATGTCTCTTTTTTACATTGTCTTTAGACACCCCACACTTAAGTCATGTGGAGTGCCTAAATAATACTACTTGAGTGTCACAAAAAATGCAACATCAATCATAATAAAGTCACCTAAAGCAATCAAGAATTCTATGAAATACTAAAAATGAATTTTCAAAGAATTCTTTTTAGAAAAACTTTATTTTTTCAAAGATAGAATAAAATTTTGAAAATGGATCGAGCTAAACTAGTCAAAGCATCAAATCAATAGAAATAAACTTTCTACCAAGAAAATTGTTCAAATCAAAGCGTTCATCACATAAATTTCATAGTGTACATTTTTTTACATGCGTGCTTGACTAACTTAGGCATGCTTAGTAAGCATTTCAGCGTGTTTTCAGTAAAATCATGGTAGGATGAATGCAATTTTCATATGTCAAGCTTTCTAGTATGCAAATAAAAAGTTATCTTGAAAATTCATGCATACTAATCCCACCCCACACTTAAAATTTTGCTTAGTCCCTAAGCAATAAAATGAAAAGCAGAGACAGGGTGTAAGATGACTTCTCTAGTATAAGTGACAAAGTCCGATTTCGTGTGTCTTATCCAATATTGCATCGCATCAAAGTATTGTGTGTGCCAAACTAATTCCAGCAAGTTCGTTCTCGTGGTTCGCAGGTCAGAAGAGTGAAACATCAAAAATAACGTAGATAATTAAGTTCAAAACGAAGGTGCTGAAAGTCTGGTAACGTTAAACATGAAAGGGATTTTGCATCCTAATTCTAATGGTCAGCTGGACTCCCCGGTTCTTCATCCATAGCGTGTGCACCTTGGTTGCTGTCCACGGCGGTTGTATCATCGCGATTCTCATAGT
>JAWWMW010113032.1:0-10158 GCA_035048345.1 Echeveria elegans
CTGTTCCCTTGGGTTCGACACCAGGTCACCCTGGTTCTATAAATTCTTTTGACACGTGACAAAATACACCACTCATAATACACGCGTCAACTAGCCTGGGTTCATCCGTTAGAATTCTTCGCCGAGATATAGTACTCATTCGGTTTGTATTGAACATTTCGTCAAACATCAAAATCTCATCAGATAAGTGTGGGTTAAATGTGATTGTTTTAAACCGTAAATCATTCATAAAGTTCATGTAAGTCCCGTAATCGATCATGAGTAGTTGAGGGTACGTCAGACCCTCGCCATCTAAGACGACTACTCACTCATTTCGAGGGAATACTGATACATGGTTGAATGAAATACTGAACTTGAAAGTAAAAAGATACGAAGAAAGGTCGGAGAAAAGAACTCTATTATAAAACTTACTTGGAACTTCGAGTTTACAAGATTTCTAAGCTAGAAAAATGTAAAAGAACTTGAGGGAGTTTCTCTGAACAATTGAGCAGGGTTTCGACCCTTGAAAAAGTGTGGTTTGAGCCTTGTGGTGCTTCTCTATTTATAGGAAAAGAGGGTTGGTAAGCCAAAAGTCGCCCGACTTCTCGATCGAGAAGGACTTTGTCTCGATCGAGACAAATGAATCTGAGGCATATTCTCGGCAGAAATGGACTTCTTCTCGATTCATACCAATGCCTCTGAGGAGTTATCTCGGTCGAAATGGGTTTCTTCTCGATCGAGATTGATGCTTCTGAGTCCTTTACCTTGGATGACCGTTTTCTCGATCTAGATGAACGTCCTCTCGATCGAGATTAATTCTTTCTCGATCGAGACTAATGCTCTTTCGATCGAGATCCTTGAAGTGTATTTTGTCCTGGTATGCTTGTATCTGCGCTTCTTCGGCAAAAAGTCCAATCTTTCCACCATTTTCTTGCGTTATTCGCGACATTTTACTTCAAGTATAGCTTTAATAATATCACGAAATGTTACAGATACAAGCAATTAGGCGTGTAAATATTAAATATTTAAACCACCGATCAAAGAGGGATTTCGATATGGTGAAAAATGAACTCGCAGCCGTCCCTGAGCAACTCGATGATGAATTTAGAGTGAAACGGAATAGGGTTGTGGCTAAATATGATGATCCCAGTGAATATTAAGAAAAAAAAATACAAGCCGACTAGGAAGACTGATATTAAACTTCCTCCTCCAGATGTTAGGCTGTCCTTCCGTGCCAGACAAGCTACCGTCCTCTCTTTCTCATTCTCAAGATCTTTCCTTTTCGCCGCAGCTTCTTTTGCACATCCCAAACCCTAACATTTTTGCTTGGAATGCGTTGTTCAGAACTCATTCCAGTAGCGCATCGCCTGTGTATTCTGTGACTTTGTACAATTTGATGAGCAGGAGTTATGGGATGCTTCCGGATAATTATACGTTTCCCATTATCATAAAGGCGTGTAATCGGCTTCTTTGGGGTGTAAGGGGGAGGAGATTCATTGCTTGAGAATTCGGTTATGGTTTGAAGTTGATGTCTTTGTGCAGAATGCTCTTATTTTTCGTGCAGAATGGTTGAGATGGCCTGTAAAGTATTTAGTATGGTTAATGTAGTTTTGAGAGATGTGATTTCTTGGAATAGTTTTATCTCTGGGCTGATGTATTGTGGTGGTTGTCGAGATGCAATGAGGGTGTTTGGGGAAATGCTTGATCTTGGTTTGGTGAGACCGAATGGAGTGACTTTGGCGAGTGTATTAACTGCCTGTGGAAGGATAGGATGTCTAGACACTGGAAGGATTATTCATGGGCTGATTGTTCGAGGTGATTATGGTGCCGATGTTTATTTGGATTCTTCGATATGTATGGTAAGTGTGGGGAATTGGAGAAAGCACGGAAGGTATTTGATCAAATGCTTGAAAGGAATGTGGTGAGCTGGTCTTCCATTATTTTTGGATATGCTCTGTCGGAACTGTGTAAGGATGCAATCCAGATGTTTAGGGAGATGCAACATTCTGAATTTATGGTAGATCCGTCCACAATTTCATCAGTGGCTTCAGTTTGTGGGAATTCAGGTGCTCTGGATCAAGGTAGATGGGTTCACTCTTTCTGTGCAAGAGTTAAGATGAACCTCATTGTGAAGAATGCCTTTATAGATATGTACTCAAAATGCAGAGAGATTGAAAAGGCTTTTGAAATTTTTGAGAAAATGGAGGTTAGAGATGTATATTCATGGACTGCCATGGTCTCAGGGTTAGCACTTAATGGGAATTCTGAGACAGGATTGGCATTGTTTTCCCAAATGCAACTGTGTAAGGATGTGATCTCCAATGAGGTAACATTTCTTGGGGTCCTAACTGCTTGTGGCCATGATGGCTTTGTTGATAAAGGATACTTTTACTTAAAGGAAATGACTCAACATTATAAACTCCACCGTCGTATTGAGCATTATGGATGTGTAGTTAATCTGCTTGGCCGTGCTAATCTTTTGGACGATGCTTTACAGTTCACGAATAATCTTCCCATTCAACCTGGTCCTGTTATGTGGCGGTCCTTGCTGTTTGCTTGCAGGACTCAGGGGAACCCTCGCAGAGTATGCTGCATTTCGATTAAAACAACTAGATCCAGTAACATGTGGATCCCCTGTTTTACTATCAAATGTTTATGCATCCACATTATGTTGGGGTGATATGAAAAAGGTGAGGAAAAACATGGATCAACTTGGAATTCATAAGCAGCCTCGTTGTTCGTCTTTTGAGATAAATGGGTTTGCATGAATGTTTGGTGGACCTTTCACACCATGCATCAAATGATATATACCACACAATCAATGGACTGATCAGATTCTATGCGATGAAAGGCACTCCGAAGATGACACTATAAACTGCGAAGCTGCTCTGATTGATGCTCTTCTCTGAATGTGATTTGATTCAATGAACGCGGTAATCATATATTTTCCATTACATTTTCTCACAGCGGTGTACATCTTGTTAAGCTAATGCTTCATGTATATGATATAGACCTTTGTTTAGCTACCACATTCACTTTGTTTTTGCACTTGTCTGCAGCTTTAATTTACTTGGAAGCTCATTGAAGTGGTAAGTCATTGAATTCCTTTCGTTAATTCTAAGTGGAGTGCCTTTAAAATCACACATGTTAGGAAATATTAGATAAGCATTTGCTTTGAAGACGAAAACTACAAATTACAATTCTAACCTTTCCGCATAAACCAAATATTGAACTTAAATCTATTTACAGAATGGATAGGCTTAATAACTTCTAATTAAATGTATGCAGAAATTCTAAAATGACACTGTTTGTGAACAAATTTACTAGACTTGGAAGACTCCTAAAAGCTGGAAAAAAGGCGAAAAGAGGTAGTAAAACAAGTAGATGCTTAAAAACTGATATCCGGCATAAGGTCACCATATAGGCCTTCATTAAGCGCTTTATACGAAAGACCAAGATTATTTCTAGACATTGTTTTCCTGAGATACAATTGCAGTCCTAATAACTTCCCAAAATTTTAGAGAAGGAATAAAGGACTCGAATAATTCTAAGGTTGAAATTATATTCGAACTTTATGTTCCATTTGAAAGCCCTAATCATGCTAACATAGTATTATATGACAGGTTATTGCTGCAACAAGTTAGACATCCTCTTTTGAAAAATCCTGTGTCCCGGAGCAAGTATTGCCAATGGGTCGTACAATAGTTTTTTCTGCACAAAGGTATCCCACTGTGAGCCAAAGTGTACTTTCCATTCTTCCTGTGTGTCATAATGTGGTAAATATTGCTTCACCCCCAGGTTTGCAGATTTACAGAATTCTAAGATTCTTCTGTTACGACTCAATATCTTCTGTAAACTATCAGTATTTTTTGAAGGGTGAACTGCGGACGAAAGGAAAGCTACTAAGTAGAAAACCTCTTCGTCCGGAATGACAATGGATGTTCGATTGTCCCACCTGATAATAGAAAGCCAAATAGTATAAAATTGTATCTTAAAAGCTACGATTTGAATAAGTTAGTTTTTGTTTACCTTGATTTATTGACTGGGTACATTAGAACAGGGCCATCAGTCGTGTCTTCCATTATATTACCAAATACTTCTTTAGCAAAGGTGTTGATTTTGGTTTTTGGTATGAAAAGGTTGAGCCATGGATGTGGAACATCCCATAAGCCTTTTGAACGCAACTTAATTTCTGATGCATGAACTCTGTCTAGAAAGTCGACATACGGAACTTCGGTAGCAAAAAGTGTCGATGAAATGTAATTTAATTGGGACACTATGATCTCAACCTCCTGCATGATTAAAAAAAAGTGCTGCAAGCCTGCAATTGTTAATGTATATACACTTACGTATTTAGCGTGCCCTCACTGTATCCTCAATGAATAGTCACTGACCTGGCTTGCGGTATTGATCTCATGGTGGTTGTAGTATTTTGCCATTTCTATGCAGAAAAGAGTTTTCTGATCTGATATGAACTTGCTGACCTGAAGCGGGTCATTTGATCTGAATGTTGATCTCCAATCATCTAGAAGTCCTTTCCTATTTTTTATGACAAATCCTTCAATATAGTCAAATGTTTTTTCTGCAGAGATCAGGTATTCCTGCTCTTGGGAAAAGGTGTGAAAATCCGAATACAGAACTCTGATCCATTTGACCTGATTATGAGAAATAATGCCGAATACAGAAATTGTAAGTCAGCGAATTTCTGTTAATATTTCTTTAAGTAAAGCGAGTTATGTACCATAGCTGGAGCTGCTTCAAGAGAAATTTGCGCTCTTGTTATGATTCCAAACTGGCCAAGGCCACCAAGAATGCTGTAAAATAGGTTGCTATTTTGCTTCTCTGAACACGTTACAGCTTCTCCTTTCCCTGCACACATCATCACATGTCAACGTTATGATAGCTAGTTGATGCTAATGTCTGTGCTAATTTACTATATGTCCCTGAATGTGACGTTTTGATTGATATTAAACATATTTTGAGATATGCAAATGCCAAAATACAAAGACAGTATTTCTTGATGGCCACAATTCTTAGAGTCCGGAGTCCAGACAAACCAGGCTATGCTGTTCTGTTTTGTCTAGTTCTCTTCCCTCCAGTATTCATTTGGCATGTTCTTCTTTAAAATTTCAATGGGATAAATTGTGTATTTTAGCTTTAACGAACCTGTTATAACCTCAAGTTGCTGAACATTACTAATCTGAGGGCCATGTCGAAATGCCTGCCCACTGATACCAGCATTTGATAAAGTACCACCTACTGTCAAGTGTAAGTAATCTGTCCATGATTTTGGTGCTAACCCATATTTGAGGCATTCATGCAGGATATTTATCCACAATTCACCTCCAGAGACATCAGCGTAAGGTGATCTCCCGCCATATATTTTCATCTCTCTCTCCTCAATGGATTTCATGTTGATAACAACTCCCAAGTGTGCTTGCGCCTGGCCATGAAGGGAGTGACCATGACCTCTTGCTGCAACAGTGAGCTCTGAATTTGGACCCATTTTCCAAATATGATGTATTATGGTGGCAATATCGGAAACTGACTTGGGATGCAAAACAGCCAGTGGAAGGAAATGGTAGCGGTTCCCAAAATCTTTTGCTGCATCATGTATGTCATCAAACCTTAACTGTCCTTTGAGGGGGAGTTCTCTTATTGAAGAATCTGTCCCAAGGCAATAGTGGTTGATTCTGACAACAAGGAAGCATAGGAGCATGATCAGTGACACTCTTGAAATCAGAAAGTTGATTCTTCTAAGAAAACACACGGACGGGCACTTCATTACTACTTTTTTTTGTGTGTCTGTTGCTGTCGAATGATGAAGGGAAGATGTGCAGGAGAGATGTCCAAGAGCCAATTAAATGAAGAGGTGAAGGAGATTTAAAGCAGCTTTTTGTGGGTGAGTCAACTGATTTCTTTTCTGGCAAGGATCCGTAAGATGATTGGCTGGCTTGGTGGGGAAGTCTTAGAATTTGTTTTCAGTGGGTTTCCTGTTTTAGGCACTTAGATACTGGGAATGAGGAAAGTGGCCTAAGAAATAACTTGCAATTATACATGCATGCGCACACAAGTCTTACAGGTTTTATCGACTCAAAGTATGCATTTAAGGTACGGTAACTTTGTAGTTACCGAAACAGCAGGGCTCGCACCTTCCTCAGATGGATTTTCTGTGTATATATCTGTTGCATTTATTCCTGTCTTAAAGTGAGCACGGCAAATCTTACTTGAGATTGGGCGAAGGAGACTGGTGGGACAACTGTGTTATATGTGTCAGACATATACTCGAGGGCGGGGGCTCGGGGCATCGGTGGTCCGCAGACACGCGGATTTACAATGATATAGGCTTTATGTGTCAAAAGATTTTGAATGGTAGAACTGGAACTTGACATATCAGATGGGCCAACGGAATAAGCTGCTAAATAGTCAGAAGACTCTGAAGACAGAATCACATGAGGTAAACTCTCTGGAACTAATAGTATCCTACCTGTTAGATAAACTTCCTACGGATGTGTGCTTTATATTATAGCAGCATCGTTAACATGCTGTGTCTCTTTTTAGCATTAAAAGATGTGGTCAATTTCGTAAAAGAGGAGCCTAAGAAATTTAGTCGTTTTATCATTTATGATGGACCAGCACCAGACTAATAATTGAAGAGGTTGCTATTGAATCAGCAATAGATCATACGTAGCTGCAAGTTACAACGCTCAGTCCTCAGCATATGCCATGATCAGGGATTTTAGGTGTGACTAGTGGACTTCAATGGAAAATAAAAACGGATTCAAGATATGAAACTTGCGTACGCCCTTAGGAAGATAATGACCTTTTTTTATTTGAATACTAAAAGGTGCAATCTACTAATAAGATAGACTATCATGACCATCTGAGATGTCCCTAGATAACTTTGTTCATCGGAGTACCCTCTAAGAATTTACTACGTGTATTTTTATGTGAAGTTTCTGTATTGTGCATTGTAATATAGTATAACTAATCGGACATTCATGCTAGAGTTAGGTTTACTTTCTGAGAAAACATATCTCTCACCTTTCAACAGGCATTCATCTCGTCGTTGATTTTCTTCTAGATATACACTCATTAACAGATCTGATCATGATATATGGGTGATTTTTTACCCTCCAACTTATAGGTGGTACAAATAGTTGCTTCAACATTGAAGATGGCTCTGTATTTAGTTATATATTTAATACCTTAGGCAAGTCGTTAAGATGATAATTAGGATACTGTTATATGTGTGGACACATTTTTTTTCCCTATTTGGTGAAATAATTTGGTCCTCTAATGGTAGACAAAAGTCGAATGCCCCTCTTGTTCTATATGTTTGGCAGACAGGAACCAAACTTTATTAAAAATAATACTAAGCTACCTCAACAAGTTGTTTTAGTTGCAAAAAAAGTTTCAGAAACAACCCATATGAACGTGTTTGAATAATCTGAATGTAGTATGTCCATGACAATTCATTGTAGATTGTGTTGACGGGTTCTTCAGATAATTCAGGGTAAGTAAAAGGAGGAAAGTAAGTGAAATGGTACACGATGGGAATCGAATGATGTCCAGAAGGAAAGTAGGTGAAACGGAACAAGATTGGATTTGAATGATGTTCAAAAGTTAGATTATAGTATCGCTGAAGATAATTAAGATTTACCCGTAGCTCAGTTGTAATATGAAGTAGCCAAAAAAGTGTAGGTTTTATGGAGAAGGACCCCTTGGTTGTAATGAGATTCACTTGATTTGATGTTGCATTATTTGATATACTTTTGTTGTGTTATATTTTGTTTAGTTATATGGAAATAGCATGTTCTGATGTTAGTGTTTTCTTTTCGGATGCAGCCAATGTCCCTACCTTGACTGGAATGTTGAGATAAGCCGGTAATGATGCCTGTTTGAATCCTGCAATCCCTCCCTTCTTTCTGTAACTGTGTTACAATGTTCGTCCAAATGGACGTATCTGGCTTTCTTGGTAGCAGCGGCAATGCTACTGGGTTGTTGTTTTATTGTTCATCATGGTCCCCTGGTCATCAGACATTTTGTAACGCAGCCTTTATGTGAAAACATTCCAGCATGAACAAATGGAAAATGCCTTTAAAATGTTTCTAGACTTCTTAAAGATGTCTAAGGTATGAACACATTCAGGTTGCTGTGGGCGCACTCGTAAGTGATTGAAAGTTTTTAAGTTTTCATATAATCGCTGCTTGCTAGTGCTCTCGTGCACATACTTCACGGGGATAAATCCCAGTTTACTTTTTAGGACAGTACTCTCAAAAACATATGCCATGCACATTTGAGTTGACTGCCAATGGCTTATAACTGATGCAGCCTTGGCGGCTATACGCAGTGGTGGCAGACACTGTTAGGATTTCGAAGATCCAAGTTAAAGTGTAGAATGTTTTTTCTTGTTCTGTGTTGACCAACAAATGCTTTTACAAAGAAGCTCAAAGTGCTTAGTAAGCATATATATATATATATATATATATATATATATACATGCACGAGGCAGGAGAAGATGTAAATATTCTCTAAGATTGGGATCCTTTGACAATATCAACTTTTGTGGTCAACCATCCAGTGGTAGAATAGTTGGAAGGCTTTCCACTTTCTTGGTAAGAAAAGTATAGTCTACACTCCCCGGTCTGCTCAGAGTTTACAACTTGTAAGAAGCATCAAGATAATATCAGAATGTGAAGTAGAAAACTGTGTTGCACAAACAATTTAACCAACCTTGTGATGGTACATAATCTATATTTCCTGGACTTATGATGACACATGCACACCTTTAGATCAAAATTTCAAGAGGATTTCGTTAAGATTCGCATTTAGGCCTGTTTCTAGTGCGAGCAGCTTCTGATTTCTTCTAGGTATCACCGGCTCCTTCATTATAGGATCATCGGGTTCGTCTTCAGCACCGGCTTCCATCCTTCCTTCGTTGATTGCAAGCTGTTTCAAGTATAGGAAAAGGTTATAACAATGATAGAAAAAAACTTTTACAAGCTTAGTGACTACTTGACCAGCATTGCAACCCTTATAGCAGAGCAGTCTATACACATATACACATGATTTCATTTGTAAATTTTTCGGACTTCAAGAATATTGATGGCCATGTTGCAACCCTATCTGAAATCATGTCAGTGGATGAGAAAACATTGATAAAGCTCAGCGGCATAAATCATAACATACCATCATTCCACGACAGAATGAAATGTAATCTGATAGAAAGTTTGCAGGTTATAAAAGTGAGATTTTGCTTGAAACACTCATTTTCCATGGACCAGACAGAGCATAAACAATAGGCAAAGATTTCAAAAAAATGTAACACTGTGATTGATAAGGATGATGAAGATAAGATACTCCATACTTCCTCGATGAAGTCCTGGTCGAGCTTCTGGTCATTTTTGATGGTAGCTCGGCGGCCCTGCTCTACGGCCAACGCTAGATGAAAACAGGAGTAGCAGGCCAAAGGCATGTAAGTGAATTTAAATGAGGAAGGACTAATATTTATTTGGAACAAAATACACCACCAGGCCAAAAGCATGTAAGTGAATTTAAAAGAAATGGCAGCACGGATGGGCTAAATATTGCACCATTAACCTTGTGCGAAAATTCTGCTCTCCAGAATGCAAGCGCATCGTTCAACTTCAGTCCTACACCCTACATCGCTCAAAAACACTAAGAACATTTAGGGAAATTCCATCCCTTAATGAAAGCACTTTACATCAACTGAATACCTAGGTGGTTACCAAGTGTGGGTGCACATATACATATGCATGTTTAGAAGCATAAATTTCAGTGTAGCATTTCTAACCTTTAGGAAAAGGCCCAATTGCATCCGCCCTCCATGCTGATCTTCTTTTAACTGCAATGTGACATGATAATTAATACTGTAGTAGAGACTGCAGAAGCTAAAAGAGAAAAATTCAAGTAATATCTAGAATGACGTTACCTTATCATACAAATGTCGCATACATAGGGGAAATGAGCTCTTAGCTGCTTGATCAATGTCTTTTAATGTTATTTCATCAACATTTTTGGCCTGCGAAAATAATGAAACGTCATGAAACTTTATCCTCAATATTCCAACTGCAGGATCAATAAGGAGAAGTCTGAGACTTGCCTGAGAGTATTCTGGTCCTAAATAACTTGAGCTTAGCGCTTCTGCAATCTGAA
>JAWWMW010113042.1:0-10158 GCA_035048345.1 Echeveria elegans
TTTAAAAAATTCAAAACTTTGTAAAACCGATAAACGAAATGCAACCCTTTAGTAACACTTTTGATAAAAAAAATTATACATTAAGAATATTTTTGTATAAATTTAATTTTATAATTTAAATATTTACTAAAATATAGCACAAACTTTTATCAAAAATATAAACGAAATTTCTAATAGTTTGTCATTGTGATTATGCATGTCTCTTAATATTTACGAATTTTTTAAATTTTGTTTGTTATTTATAAATATAAATATTTCAGAAAGATTGAATTTCTCATAGTATATATATATAATCATAGCAAATAAAATTTAAAAATTGTTGTAAAAATTCATAGACATACAAAATCAAAATGACAAACTATTGAACATTTTGTTTATATTTTTGTTAAAGTCTTGTGTTACATTTTTTTAAATATTGTAATATCAAATTAAATTTATACAAAAGTAATTTTAATGCATAATTTTTTTATCGAAAATTTTATTAAATGGTTACATTTTGCTTATTGGTTTTACGAAGTTTTGCATTTTTTAAAGTTTTTTGATATTTTTTAAAGTTGACATTTAGTTGGAGGTGGCAACTTCCAAAAGAATGACGAATATGAGTTATTTAAATCTAAATGTTTAAATAAAAGATGTTAATGTCTAAATTTTGCGAATAAAAAATGTTTAAAACTAATTTACTCTAGCTAAAAATGTCAACACCGCACCTCATTTTCTCATCACCAATGCATTGGAGTCTACTTGTTTTTGCAGCCATTTTGGGTTTTTTAGGATGTGGATCTTCAAATTTGCTAGCCACGCATCATTTTCTATTCGTTGTATGACGGTGAATCATATATAAAGACATATTTTTCATTAATAATATGAAGTAATGATAGTCTATTGTTTAATAGATCTTATGATCATAAATTAATCACATTTATATTATATTAGTTCAAAAAATGATAGATGTGTAATTGTGGGTAGACATAAAATGTCCAAACAAATTTAATGTGTAACAAATTTAATGTTTAATCTTTTGAAATGTCAATCGAAAAAAAAATCTTTTGAAATGATTTTATTTTTCTAATGAATGTGACCCCATATGATTCGCTGGAAAGTTGACTAAGGTGGTAACCATAACATTTTATCGATTACATTCAAACAAGATTTGATCGGATCATATCGTCGAATTCAAACTCCACATATAATTCATTGAGTTTTGCGACATTATCAACATGTTAATTGCATATATGTTAAATTTGTCCCATGAATGCCGTTTTTGATTCTTGAATTTCTTACAAAATCAAAAAGTCATTTTGATCTCAATATTGTTTACGATCCTGTCACCTGAATTCTGTGTTTGACTCGTGAATTTCATATAATATCAAAATGTCATTTTTATCTCAATATTGTTTGTAGTGTCATGTTACCTGAATGATATATGTTTGATTCATGAATTGAATATAGTTTAAGGATAATTACAGGAAACCATCATTATCTTTAGGTGGTTTCCACACCGACACACCCCTATGTTTTAAGTTTTTAGTAAACCACCATTTTTTCAATTGTTCACCCAAAACTACCCGTTTCACCGGCACACACGCGCTAAGATTTTCATCTAATGAACCTTTAAAATAGACAGAAAAGTGAAATGGGCGGTTCTGAGCGAACGACGTAAAGACAATGTAGGTTTACTGAAAAGTCCAAAGATAAGGGTGGGTATGTGGAAACCACCCTAAGATAGAAGTGATTTTCTGTAATTACCCATATAGTTTATGTCAAACATTTGTTTTCATAAACACAAGTGCACACTAATTACTTGTATTATTCATGAATTACAATAATCAGTTATGTGTCAATTCATCAGTCGACATCTCTGTTGGTCCGGCATACATATACCTATTTTCAATTCATTAATTAAAGAAAGTGATTAATGAACAAAGCATGCGTCTGTTATCAATATGCTTCGCAACTCAAATACAATAATTATTTGGAAAAAATACTCGCCACCACCAACAATGACGCCACCACCTTCAATCCCTCGAATCTTGGACTGTCATCGCCGTTTTCAAACTAAAACTCTGAACAAGAGAAGAATACAAATTAGATTTGAGGTTGGGTCACAATTCCACCGCAAAACACAATAATGGTTGATTTTAGTGAGTCAAGTAACTAAAACACCAAAAAAAACCTAGCCTCTCTCAGCCGCCGTCGAGCTTCGATGTATTTCGATTTTGAAAACTGGTGCTTGACTGAAACTCTCGATTGGTATATCGGTGTTAGTAAATGAATTTTCAAAAAATTCATTTCTTCGCATGCTCTGATCCGTAAATACGAGTGTCGTCGGTTCCTTTTTTGCCATCGGCAGATTTTCCAAATTCGTTTTGAGCTTCACACTAGGTATAAAATATTCGGTATTTTTTTTCTTTCTAATAACGGGTTACACGAGTACAATACTTGTACAGAATATACTTAAATTCAGTACAGGATATACTTTCATATTCGGTGGAATTGAAGGGTTGTAGAAACATTAATTCGTTTAATGTTTTTTTTGTGTGTATTGGTGTCATTTATGACCTGTACGATATTAGATTATAGGTACCGGTATTTTTTATTTGATAGCGCTAAATCAGGAACAATTCCGTGTGGATCATTCCATGAATACTTTACCCTTATTGAATTAACTCAATTAATTTAATCAAAATTACTATTAATCTGTGATTAATGTGTAATCAAGGTCATCCATGAATATACCATCTACGATCTAAGTTTCTTCCTACTTTATATACTTCGAACCATTTTTCTATGTACACTCTTTTTGTATTCCAATTTACTTCTTACCCATCTCAAATATCATCTCTCATACCTTTGCAACTTTTACCTCTTGCTCAAATATATATATAATCTATATCATACATATTCTCATTTGGAGCTTAAGCTTTAATAATCTATATCATACATATTCTCATTTGGAGCTTAAGCTTTAATGTAGGTATCATTATTCAAATTATACACAATAGTTAATTGCTATAATAATATATTTTGGGTTTATTAACGAAAACCACTCGTAAAATATGAGTATTTTAGATAGTCACCCGTAAAATGTGATATTAATCAAAGCCACCCATTAAAATATATTTTTACCAATAGCCACATATAAAAATACACAGTTCAATAAACACTCACCAATCGGAAAACAATTCATAAAAAATAATAAAAAACTCAAAACATTCAAAACTTCAGAAAACAAATATAAGAAAGCCACTCATTTAGTTTCATATTTAACAAAAAAATTATGTCTTATGAATATTTTTGTATAAAGTTAATTCGATGTTTCAAAATTTTACCAAATTTTAGCCAAAAGTTTATCAAAAATATAAAAAATGTTTATTAGTTTTCAATTATTGTTTTGAACGTCTCTGAATTTTAACAGATTTTTATAATTCTTTTGTATTGTTTATTGAACAAATTGCCGATGGGTGGATGTTTATTGAACTGATTATTTTTATATGGTGGCTATTGGTAAGAAAATATTTTAATGAGTGATTTTGAGTAATATCACATTTTACGGATGACTATCGAAAAAACACATATATTTTACATAACAATTTTCCATACTATCGCTAGAGATCCCGAGTGATCTTTTCAAAAAAAAGCTCATCACATCTTCATACAGTTACCAAAAATATCTTTTGATTTATATTTCTCTCCTTACAACTATAAAAGATATAATAATTTCTATCTTTTTTATTTAATGACATACTTTAGCAAAACATGTAGTGTGGGAGCACATCAGGTACAAAGGATGCATATTATAAAAGTATAAAGAAATATTAACCTTTGATCAAGCTTCTAATCAACGGTTGATAATCAATCATAATTTAAGATTTAACTAATAAACAAAATTAACTAATAATGATTAAGGGTGTTTTCGACCGAATAGTTTTACAAAATATTTAACCTAATATCCCACGATTAGATTTTATCTGATACCGAAATCGAATCGAGTAATTTTCGGAGAGATTGAGTTTCAAAATCTCAATCATAAATAAAATTGACCCGATCCACCATTCTCAACCACAACCACAAGTTCACCTATAAGGAACGAAGACCTGTAGAGGCTCTGTCGTTGGGGGATCTGACGCGAGGCTCCGACTCCCATCGAACATCTTCACTCTCTTCCCGGTCCGGTCAGATGCAGGTAGGGAATCGCACTGAAATCATGACGGTAGGTTTCGTGGACTAAGCCTTTTCTTACTCGATCTATTCTGCGAATTGTCTGTCTATGTGTGTTGTTATTGGAGGTTGCAGTGGGCATTCGATGAGATTTTTCATTGAGAGATTTAGGTGTGGCCGTGTGGGTGCTTATTTTGTTATTATGGAACACCAATTGATGGATGGATGGATTGAGGCGTGTTTTTCTATGAATGGATGCTCTGCTTCTTCCTTTTATCCGATGAAGCCCTGATTCAAATAAACTACATAGATGAAGGATGGTGACATCAAACTATTTTGTTTTATAATGCCCTCTGTATCTTAAAAACAACTCTTTGAATTCATTTTTATTTTTCTAGTGCGTTACATTATATTGGTTAATGATTTGAGATTTGTTAGACCTCATGTGGGTTGTCATTTAACTTCAGATTAGAATAAAACAAAATTGAAATAAAATTGTACATGAAATAGTGTATAAAATTCATGAATTATAAAACTCAAATAGGGGACAGAAAAAATTGTACATGAAATAGTGTATACAATTCATGAATTTTAAAACTCAAATAGGGGACGGAAAAATTTTACATGAAAAAAAATCAGTTTAATGAATTATGTGCATCAAATACATGACAAACAATATGACCAGCGACTCTTTTTTCATGTCTTTAATGTAGACAAGTCGGAAATTATAAAACTCAAATAGGGGACAGAAAAAATTGTACTTAAAAAAGTGCATCTGATTCATGAATTAAAAACGTCATTTGGTGAACAAGTTTCAATTCAAATTTTAAAAAATAATTTGAAATCAATAATAAATTGTACGCATTGTGTTGGTATTACACACATATAGTACGATCAAAACTCGTACGAATTTTGATTCAAACAGCTTGATTATTTTAGTTGCTAAAATAAAGGGATTGATCTGATTTGATTTGACATTGATGGGAGAGAATCAATTTTTTAAATTGATAAAATCGATTATGGTAATAGATAAGAAAAGAATCTTAATAAAATTGATTTATTTTTTTAAAATTTGTTACTTGAATTGACTTAATTGCCCTTTTTGATATTAAATGTTATTAAATAAATTGAATATATAGTGGCCATAAGATAAGATCAATGGATGATCGTGACGTTTTAATACTTTCTATAATAAATGGGCCTTTTTATTTGATCCATCCCCTTTTTTTTAAAAAAATTTAAAATTTGATTTTTGATTGATTTTAATTTTTGATTGTTTATTTTTAATTTTTTAATTTTTAAAATAAATAATCAAAAATAAACAATCAAAAACCAAAAATTATTTTTAAAATTTTAATTTTAATTTTTAATTTTTAATGCCACGTAGACATGATTAATGCCACATAAGCATTAATTTTGGTGGTGGTGCCATGTAGGCGCCACATATGCATGTTTATTAGGTTTAATTGATGACTTGGCATGATTAGGCATAATTATGAAAAAGTGGGGTAAAATTAAAAAAAAAATTATAAGTGGGGCAAAACTGGAAAAGTAGGTAAAATTAGAAAAATTCCCTGACTTCACTCTAGTCTAGGGTTTAGCAGCTTCTTCTTTGAACTCCAATCAGACCGGTTCAATTTTACACTGCTCGGAGGCGCAGCAATGACTGACGACGGCGCTTCGCAACTCAACGACGCCGGCAATCTAAATCAACAGAAAATTCCACACGTGTCAACTAATACTGGATTGAATGCGTCATCTTCTTCGGCTTCCAAAACGATTGATTTTCTCACACTATGTCGAACTTTAAAGGTAAACTGTAAAGATTCGATCTTTACTTGATTTCGGATTCATTTTTATGAAGTTTGAGTGACACCCAGTTTATAATTATGTTGGTTGTGTGGATTTTGACTGAGATTGGGGTTGGTTGATGATTAGGGTTTTAACAAAAATTGATTAAAACTGATTTATTTACTGATTTTAAGGTAATATGAAATCGTTGTTTCAATGGAATTTAGTTAGTTTTTGAATGTTAAAGAATGTATCAACTCCTGAATGTGGTCGTGAGCCGTCTGACTTGGTGCGATTCATTTTGGTTGTATGAAAGGTGGTACTAAAATGTGATATTGGGGTTCTCTTTTCTTTTTTAATGTTGTAGACAATGAAAAGAACGGGGTGGATTAATAATGGAATAAAGGGTCCGGAGTCTATTGCTGATCATATGTATCGGATGGGCTTGATGTCCCTGATTGTTGGAGATCTTCCTGGTGTAAACAGGGAAAGGTCAGCTTCGTGTTGTTTTATGTTTAATGTAATTTATTTGAATACGTTCAGATGGCGTGGTTTTGTATGTTCGGCAGGTGTATTAAGATGGCTATCGTGCATGATATTGCAGAAGGTATATCATGTTGAGTCTAATATATTTCATAGCTGCAGTCTTTGTAACTCGTAACGCACAGTAATTACCATCAGTAGCTCTGTGGTTGTAATTGGCAAACTAAGTGTCTTTTTGAATTAATTAGCTATCGTAGGAGACATAGCACCTTCTGATAGGGTCTCGAAGGAGGAAAAAAGCAGAAGAGAACAGGCTGCTTTGGAAGAAATGTGCAAGGTTCTCGGCGGGGGGACAAGGGGTATGTACTTAAAATTGATTTCTTTGACTTAATAATCTTCAGCTAAAGAAGTCAAAGTATCATATTCATATTTTACCCTTCTCAGCTGAAGAAATCCAAGAGCTATGGCGGGAATACGAAGATAACTCATCCAAGGAGGCTAATCTTGTCAAGGATTTTGACAAAGTACGTTGCATTTCTGTATTTGCTGAATAGAACTGTTGAGTCATAATTCCCATATTTAGGCTGCCATCTGTGGCTTTGCTAATTGTGTATCTCTTCGTTCAAAATTATAATTCTGTTTGCATGATTGCATCTAGGTTGAAATGATTTTGCAAGCACTTGAGTATGAAATGGGTATGCTGTTCTTTTACCCTCCAAGTTGTAAAAAATAATATAGACGCATTCCAATTGTTGTATGGGTCAAAGCTATGTTTCTATTCCGTGCACAGTGGACAGATAGTAAAGTGATTTTCTCTCCTTGCTGGCAACCTGAGTAGAATAATTTGTCTTTTTGGAAGCAGATCAAGGCAAGGTATTGGACAGCTTCTTCCAGTCAACAGCTGGTAAACATTTTTTGAACTCAGTTATCCAACAAGCATGCTCATGTAATTACTTGCTAAAGTGCATTTTGCTGAACTTTTCCGTACGTCAGGCAAATTCCAGACCGACATAGGAAAGGCATGGGCAGCAGAAGTCAATGCTAGGAGAACTTTGAGGTCAAACACACTACCTCAACAGTCATTTCCTTCCAGTTTGCAACCATCAACTTTTAGCCAAATAACCGCATGCTCTAACGCCTGTCATTTGTCTTACGTGCAGCGCAAGCAAGAATAATAAAGCATAACGCGTCTTGCAACTGACTCATTCTTGACTACGGCCCGCCTTTGCACCTTTCTGCATGAAGCCTAGTCGCGGATTCAAACTATCCTTATACACAGGATTTATATCCATTTTAGACAAACATTTGCAGAACCTCAACCTTGTAGCCCTCAACATATTCTATGGATTTAAAGTCCCCAAATTTTGCTTCTTTTTCATTTCACAGCTATTCAGAACTCTATAAATAAAACTATATGAAAGATAATTAAATTATCAGGCATTTCGTCAACCCCCGCTTTCTCCGCTCAAACAAAAAATGGCAGTCACTCCCTCCTCCCATTGCATACTAAGGGTCCGTTCTTTTGAACTGGAATTGAATTGAATAGAAATTTTAAATATAATTAATAAATTATATTTGCATATTATTTTTACTTTTAAAAAATAATTTTAACAATAATAAATGAGTTAAACTTGTATTCATAGTTTCAAGTCTAATTATACTTTTAATTTTTTTTTAAAAATAATAAATATTTTTAAAGTCAAAATAAAAGAGCCTAAATCTCCACACCGTCACCTCATTCCTCACCCGGGCCTGCATAAAGTCCGCTTCTTTCTTCAATTCGCCCCGCGCCGCGAGGCTCGTTTCGACTCGATGCGTCAGGTTGGATCAAGACGATGCGGCCAGTGAGGTGGGTTCGAAAGCCACCTCGTCGTCGTCATCGTCCGCTGCTTACGCGATCGATTTCTTGACTCTGTGTAATAGCCTCAAGGTGCGACCTTTGAGATCTCCTTGTCTGATTTTCAGGTCTTGGATAGATGAAATCAACATGCGGATTGAAAACTTGGGATTTTCATAGCTATGTTCATGCCTGTTGCTTAAAGTTGCAAATTTTGTTTTTGTATGTGAAGATGAATTTATCTCTTGGATTTCGTAGTTGTTCAATTTAGAGTGTATTTTTTAATGTTGGATTCTGAAGATGAAATGTTGAGACTTGATATGAACGTGGTTTTGTACTGAAATGATTCTCATGTTTTTGTATGTGCGGAAAAGTTGAGAAGAAGATCTGAGTATCTTGTTTTTTTGTGTACAGACTACGAAGGTCGAAGAGGAAGGGTCGGATTAATCATGGTATAAAGGGTCCGGAGTCCATTGCCGATCATATGTATCATATGACACTAATATCTTTGATCGTTGGTGATATGCCTGACATTAATCTTGAAAGGTTTGTTAAGTTTCATGTTGTTGGTGCCCGTTTCGAAGGGCTTGATTTTCATTTTCAATTCAAGAGAATCGAGCTAGTATGGGATAGTATTGAATTTTTTACTCGAAAGTAGTTTGGATTTTTCTCTTGTTCGGATAGCTTTTGAAGCGTAGTGGATTGGTTTATGTCGATGAGATTGTCTCTGTTTTCTAGTGGAAGAAGAATGGGATCAATGAATGAGTATATACGATGGATTTTTTGGATGACAATTACTTGATCATTGATAATGCTCGTTCCTAAATGTTTTATCCTATTACTTCTGTAGGTGCATCAAGATAGCGATAGTGCGTGACATTGCTGAAGGGAACCCCATCAGGATTTTGAAATACTATCTGTTCATCACAATTACTGCTATTCACGAGCTTACATAAATACATTTTTATTGGCATTGAAAGGGGTTTCTGTTTTACAGCAATTGTCGGAGATATAACGCCGTATGATGGTGTTCCGAAGGAGAAAAAAAGCAGAAGAGAGCAGGCTGCATTGAAGAAATGTGCAAGATTCTCGGTGGTGGGATGAGAAGTAAATTTTCAGAATCAGTGCACTGTACCATTAAGTTATTTTCAAGTAAATGTCAAAATGAAGGTTTTAACTTTCAACTTCAATGTGACTCTTACCACCCGCGGCTGAAGAAATCCAAGAGTTGTGGCGAGAATATGAAGACAACGCTTCCAAAGAAGCTAATCTCGTCAAAAACTTTGATAAAGTAAGCCTCCTAGTAGTCCAGTGTCCTTGTTTATTGACTCAGTGCGTAAAATTGCCTCTGTCGGTGCCTTTAAGTTTACAATACTTCTAAGTAGAATTTCGAAATTTCGTGATTGTTCCATCCAGGTGGAAATGATTTAACAAGCTTTGGAGTATGAAAAGAGTAAGGACTTCTACCACCGACTTCAGTTGAATCGATACATATGCATCTTTGTTTTCTTATTCAACAAACTGAAAGCTTATTTGTGTTCCTTTTCTGTTTTTCTCTCTCATACAGTTTGCTTAACAAGTATATTTTTCTCCATAGAACAAGTGAAGGTATTGGATGAATTTTTCAAGTCCACAGCAGGTATCACAAACAAATGCCCACTTTTATCTTAACATTATGATCAGTTGTTTCTTAGCCTGTTTGCTGAAAAGAATCTTTAACATCAACACAGGTAAGTTCCAAACAGATATAGGGGAGAAATGTGCAGCGGAGTTAACTCCAGAAGAACCACAAGGCTGGTAGCTGACGACATCCTCAACAACTGACCCTCTCCGATCTCTCAGTCAAATCATACCTTGACCGAAACTTGTAGCATTGCAGCCTCGAAAAC
>JAWWMW010113072.1:0-10157 GCA_035048345.1 Echeveria elegans
CAGACACTAATCATACAAATCAAAGTCTAAAGGGCTTACTTATCAATTGATCCTAAATTTACTTAAGTTTTAAACTTTTGTTGTAGTATGATTAATGGGGGTCTTGAGTTGAAACTGATTCAATGACTTTATTTCTCTGCTACAATTACAGTTTAGGACTAAAATGATTATTAAAATTTGGTCAGATTTATCTAATGCTCATAATAAATAATCACTTGGCCGAGGTGGGAGAATGTAAGAATATTGTATGACCCTCATGATTATTTATCTTATTAATTGATCAATTACTATAATTCCGTTGTTATATTATTTGTAATTACTTGATGGACGTAATTGCAATTATCATAACTAATTAGGGTTTCCCTTGTGGTGCATTATAAATAGAGCTTATGACAACTTAAGAGAAAAATCAATCATCAACATCATAAGGCCGAAACTAAAACCCTAAAGAAATTTTCGAGCAGCCTCTGTCACTTTGTCTCTCTACTCACTAATTTCATCATCAACAATATACTCTAAAAGGGAACCCGGTCAATATCAGGAATATGTCTTCTTCCTCCAGCAATTCGATCACGGTTTGACAGAAATGACTTAATCATTATTCTTGTTTCATTATATGATTGAAGAATCCAAATCCAACAACAAAGGCATCAGATTCACCAAGCAATCAGCTAGCAGGAGATTCTCAGCTGTTTATGATAGCATCCGAGAAGTTTCCACCTTTGGAGTTTCCACGCTTCATGCAGCCAACAGTTTGCAGTAGTAGAAAATTTGGGCATGCGCTGACATATTTTGAACATAAATCGATGACTGCTTCCAGGAGAAGGAAAAGGTCAACAACCCACTGGGAAAACTGTCTCTCTTTCCCTTTGAAAAGAAATGCTGCTTACAGCTCAGATTTCAGTGCTTCAAGTGTGGTGAGTCTTAAAATGATCGGTAATGCAGACAATGGGACAGAATGTAGCCAAGACACTTCTGAACGTGATAGCCGAACAACAGAATTTCACATACGAGGAAAAATGCCAAAAGTTAGCCTCGAAGTCGTTTGTAAACTTGTAGGCAGAGCTCAAAATATCTTAATTCCTTCTAGATATTTGGCCAAAAACCTGCACTTTGCAAACCAAATCTGCACAATTTCCAGATACTGAAACTCAACAAGTTCCAGCAACAAAGCTATGCATTTTGTCAACAGATTTGCTCTAAACTAGCAGTATAGATTTACCAGAAACTGACATTTTGTTACGATGCTTTCTTGGCACCTAAGATTCTAAAGATAATTCAAAGCTAAAAAATTTCAAAAATAATCTCTCCTGCGCCAGAAAATTTGCTCTTTTGCTATTAATACATTGGGAGGTCTTTGAGTTACCCCGATAAATTGCCTTTACAAGGTTTTTGAGATCCAGATGTGGATTATAGTATAAGTAAATGGGACTCAGAAGATGATAAACGTATCCAACAATCTTATGTAACTGGCTATTGGAAGGGTGAGTGGCAAACAGAGTGCAAATCAAAACCTGAACTTTCACCAGGGCAGTCCAAAAAATACATAACCGATAAGCAATGTAGCTGGAAATACGAGGGGAGTTTTGTCGTAGTCGCGCAATTGTATTCATACTGTCTGAAACTCTGAATTATACAAGCCAATTTGTAAACTTGTGTAGTCATAATGTACTCTTGTTGAGCACAAAAGTTTTTAAAATGGGACAAACCACATACATTTGAAGTGTAGTTGCTCTTCGTCCCCGTTGGCTGCCGCCGCAGTCCCGCATTTAAACGTTGGTAGTAGCAGAACTGTACTTCGAGGAATTAGAAAATGGCTTAAATATAGAGACATGAATTTCACCCAAAAGTTCAAAGTACACAATCACACATACAGAGCAACTAGCAACAAAAACAAAATATCAATCACAAAACATCTCAGGAGTGTTTGAAAATGACAAAGGAAACTAAAAAAAATGTTTTGGAAACTAAAAAGAAACTGAAGGGAAATATTGTCAACAGGATGAAAGTCCTGTTTTCATTGCTGGAACACACAATGAGCTGTCCTCACTTCTTCTTAGCTGCAGCCTTGGTGATTTTCGCACCTGTAGGGTCCTTCTTCTCCACACTCTTGATGACACCTACAGCAACAGTCTGCCTCATGTCTCTCACAGCAAAACGTCCTAGGGGCGGGTACTCAGCAAAGGTCTCAACAACCATAGGCTTGGTCGGAATCATCTTAATCATCCCAGCATCTCCATTCTTCAGGAACTTGGGCTCCTTCTCGAGTTCCTTACCGGACCGTCTATCAATCTTGGTGAGGATCTCAGCAAACTTAACAGCAATGTGGGATGTGTGGCAATCCAGCACAGGGGCATAACCATTACCTATCTGGCCAGGGTGGTTCATGATGATGACCTGAGCAGTGAAGTTGGCTGCTTCCTTGGCAGGGTCATCCTTGGAGTTGGATGCAACAAATCCACGCTTGAGATCCTTGACGGCAACATTCTTAACATTGAATCCCACATTGTCACCAGGCAGGGCCTCAAGGAGAGCTTCATGGTGCATCTCCACGGACTTAACTTCAGTTGTCAGACCAGTGGGGCCAAAAGTCACAAGCATACCAGGCTTGATGACACCAGTTTCCACACGTCCCACGGGCACAGTTCCAATACCTCCAATCTTGTACACATCCTGAAGTGGCAGACGAAGAGGCTTGTCTGATGGTCTCTTCGGCTCGCTGATCATGTCAAGGGCCTCCAATAGAGTTGGTCCCTTGTACCAGTCCAGGTTTGTGGACCTCTCAATCATGTTGTCACCCTCGAAACCAGAGATGGGCACAAATGGGATTTTGTCAGGGTTATATCCCACCTTCTTCAGGTATGAGGACACTTCCTTCACGATTTCATCATACCTGGCCTTTGAGTATTTGGGTGTCGTGGCATCCATCTGTACAATTAATCAGGCAATACATTTGTAAGACTGCAATTATATCTTAACTGATGGTCGAATGAATGTGTAGAACACATACCTTGTTACAACAGCAAATCATCTGCTTCACTCCAAGAGTGAAAGCAAGAAGAGCGTGCTCACGGGTCTGACCATCCTTTGAAATACCAGCCTCAAAACCACCAGTGGTAGAGTCAATGATAAGCACAGCACAATCAGCCTGTGATGTTCCCGTAATCATGTTTTTAATGAAATCACGATGTCCTGGAGCATCAATGACTGTGCAGTAGTACTTGGTGGTCTCGAACTTCCACAGAGCAATATCAATGGTAATACCACGTTCACGCTCAGCCTTCAACTTGTCAAGAACCCAAGCGTACTTGAAGGACCTCTTGTTCATCTCAGCAGCTTCCTTCTCAAATCTCTCAATAACACGCTTGTCAATACCACCAAGCTTGTAGATGAGATGACCAGTGGTGGTTGACTTCCCAGAGTCGACATGTCCAATGACAACAATGCTGATATGAATCTTTTCCTTTCCCATGACTAAGAAATACAGTAATCTGCACTCAATTATAGAAACATCAGCAACACATTGCTGTCGATGGCTGCTAGAGAATCAGCAGCATACAATCAACAGAAGTCAACACAACTGTAATCCTCGAAAAATCACATATTCACATCAGCAAAAGTAAATAAACCATGTACGCAAGCATCAACACTACATCTAACCACAAAGACTGATCCATAGCTTAAACATAAAACCCAGAATAAACTAAGTATACCAAAATACATACAGACTATACTATTTAATATAATCTGAATATAAATTAACAACAAGCGTAGGCTCTCATCAAGCATCAAGCAGCCGTTGAAATCAAGTCAGCTAGTCAATTACAGCTACAAGTTAACTACTAGTCGTCTAACGAAGGGAAAAATCTAACGCTATTCCACAAACTCTACATCAGCAACCAGCAAAAAAAACAGCAAAAAAAACAGCAAATCATACCTTAGTCGACGAGACGCAGAATCGAGTGATGCAGAGGCAGTTGTGACTTGTGAGGAGAGAAGATGGAAGAAACATATATAACATTTAATAGCCAAGTGAAAGCTTGGGTTGAGCTAGGGTTTCTCTTTCAGCCGTGGATTATATGGGTGTGAAGCCCACATAATAATATTGGACCCGGCCCAATAATATATATATATACGTATGTAATCTGAGGGTAATAAATCATAAATAAATTTTTTCTTAGTTATCATGTGGACGTAGGCGCAATTTGCTGACTGAACCATGATAATTCCTGTGTTGTTTACATTTTTACAGTTGATTTGTTGATTATGTGTGTTGATTTTCCGCGAACGAAAGAGTTTTATCCTTCAACAAATTGTATCAAGAGTTACGGTAATACACGAGATATATATATTCAAATCAGCAGAAATTAATAAGAGAAAAGTCCCTTGAGTTCTTTGGAAAAAAACCGACTGCAGCCACTGCAGTTGACCGTTGTTGCCCGTCGTGAAGAGACGTCGCCACAGAGCAGATCTGAGAAGGGGCGCCGAGAATCACACAGCACGTCGCGCAATGAGCAGATTCGTGTCGCGAGTGAGTAGTGCAGGAGCCGCCGGAGATCCGTGTCGCGAGTGAGTTGTGCAGGAGCCGCCGGAGCTGTTGACAGATCTGAGATTTGGAAAGCCGCCGGAGTTGTCGAATTAGCCGAAAATCAGATCGCAGTAGCCGTGTCGCACAGATCGGATAAGGGTCGTCATCGCCGTCGAAGCAGATATGAGGACAGATCTGAACCAGTGGAGCATCGTCGTGAGTCGCGATACGTCGCTCGTTTCTCATCGCCGCAAATCAAAGACGCAACAGTCCAGCCGTGGATGAACCGCCTTTCTCAGCACCATGCCACCGTGATCCGAAGCCCGTGCCGCCGCGTAGAGAGAGAAGCAGGTGCTAAGGTTTGCTTGGTTTTGTTAGTGGGCATTGAGGATTGGGCCAAGCTTTGTCGTGAGGGGGGTGTCGTGAACAGTGTTCTTTGGTGATTTTGGTGCTGCATATATTTTGTGTTCTATATATCTTTCTTGGAATTTTTTCTAGATGTGAAATCAGGCGTGTCTTGTATCTCGTTTGTCAATTAAAATGATTAAAGATGGAAAGTTCTGAATTTAGAAATCCGATGGTACAGATTTCATTTGGTGAATAATGCAAATTGAGGATTTGTTTGTTTAGAAAGATTTGGACGCTGTATCGGGTGACAAGCCAGAGAAGATGTCTGATGCAGAGTGGGCAGGTTTGGATCAGAAAATAGTGTTCGTGATCTGACTCTCGTTGACCAAGAATGTTGTGTTTAACAATCTGAAGGAGACGACAATAAAATGTATAGTGAAATCGTTGTCTAATATGTACGAGAAGTCATCTGCAGCAAACAAGCTTTTTCAAATTAGAGAGCTAGTGAACACAAGGATGAAAGAAAGCAGTTTAGTTACCGAGTATGTCAACAAATTGAATTCGATCTTAGCCAGACTTGAGTCGGTGAGCATTAAGTTCGATGATGAACTCCAAGCTTTACTAGTGCTATCGTCATTACCTGATAGTTGGTTCGAAACCGTAACAGCTATTATCAGTTCAGCGGCACCCGATGATTCACCTTTGAGAAGATTCGTGTCTCATTCTTGACAATGAATTCAAAAGGAGTTTCGGGGAGTCATCGAGTGAATAATTAAATGTCAGTCGATGCAGAAAGAATAACGGAGGTAGTGGAAGTATGAACAGAAGGAGGAGTCAGTCAAAGACTCGTGACAGCTCAGGTGTAACGTGTTGGAATTGCAAGGAGGTGTGACATTTTAGGGATCAATGCCCGAAGAATAAATAATTGAATATTGTTGAAGATTGTGCAAATGATCTTTTTCTCTGTAGTGAAGAGAGAAATTTCGATCCCTGGGTCATGAATTCTGGTGCTTCATTTCGATGTTGTTCCAAGCTTGACAAAAAGTATGATTTATGTTAGTCAGTTGGATGCACAAGGACACGTGGTGAAATTTGAAAATAGGCAGTGGAAGGTCTTGAAGTGAAATCTTGTCGTGGCCCGGAGAAGCAAGAGAGGTTCGCTGTATATGGTCGGGGTACCGTCTAAGGGAGTGACCGTCCCGGTTCAGAAGATAAACAAAGTCTGATTCACAAAAATATCGTGGAAGGGTTGTTTTTGCAATAGAGAAACATAGAGCCACATGTCAGATTCAGTTTGAGCGAGCGAGGAAAGATTCAGGTGGGCCAGTCAGAGATATCTGTGACAGTGGAATCACAGGTGGTGTTTCAGCCAAGATCCCTAAAAGACAGCGGCGCTGACCCAAGACAAGACAGACGACCTCACAGAAAGATCGATGTGGAAAGACCCGTTGGAGATTACATAAACCGACTATAGGGAACTCTTATTCACCCATCTATGTTCTCGAAGGGAAAGATTATGACTTTGACATTAAGGGAGGCCTTATAAACATGGTCAGAAATGATCCTTTCAACGGGTATGGTAATCCTCATTACCAGTTGAGTAATTTTATGGAACTATGCCGCACTTACAAAAACAGAGAAGTACCGCAAGAGGTCATCTACATGAAACTCTTCCTATTTTCGGTAACGGACAAGGACCGTGACTGGTTGAAAAGCCACGAGCCGAACACTTTCCGGACTTGACAAGGATTGGTTCAAGCCTTCGTGAAACAATACTTCCCACGTAAAGAAAATCGCGATAAGATAAGTAAATTCGTTTAATTTGACAATGAATCTTTCTATAAAGCATATGAAAAATTTCGTGGTTGGTTGCGCGATTGCCCACACCATGGTTTTAATAAATGAGAAGTATATCTGCGTTCTATGATGGAATTGACGAAAACAGTCGTTTCAAATTATGGATATAAAAGTGAAAATGAACAATTGATATTAATATTTAATTAGTCGGTGCCTTTATAAGTTAACGTCGGTTTCAATTAATACCCAATTTATGTGCGTCTTCCCCCTCCTCTCAACCTATTCTACATATACAGAATGATTCAAGGTAAAAATTCGATTTTAACAATCTTGTACCTAGATAAGTTTAGGTTCAGCTTTAGCAAACATAGATTAAAGAATCTTTGCGAGTTGAGGATAATTGGTACTCCCAACACTACAATAAAATATATTTTTTAAATGTATCAAAATTATGACTAATTACATTAGGATGTCTTAAATTTTCTACAAATAAATAGGATTGTCAAGCAAATAGTTATTCGGCAAATAATATAACCTTTTTGACTCTAAAGGTATTTATGGTCATCATTACACTTCAACAATCGATGATAATGCATATACTATTACCTAGGGTTAAAGAATTAGTGAGATTTACTTTCTCTATTCTCTTTTATTCTTACGGTACTATACACTATTTCTTACTTTATTTTTTAAATATTTATTTTTCTCTTGTTTTAACTCTCATCATTAATACTTAATTACCATGTCGTCAACAAAAGTATAGGAAGATCAAATTAGAACTACAGTAATTAAAGTCATTTGTAAGGTTTGCACAATCACTATCTACGACTGAGTATTTGACGGTCCAACACCCACAAACTAGTCTTTGGTCGGTCTTGGTGGGGAGAAGTTGGCTGGTAAGTAAGAGAGAGTGTGTGAGAGATGAAAGCCAACCGTAACCGGCTTATAATATTTCACTTAACTGGCTGCTCAAAGTAAAAACATTACAACATGACCTAACACATTAATTGACCTTGTCCCTATCGATATCAATAGCTAGCGTTACTGTTTCACTAGCTAGCTGGACCTGTTAACTGACTGCTACGTACGGTCCTTTCCTAAGTTGTTTGAATCCATCATTGATCTATCTATCCATGGTTATACATTAAATGTTGCAGTGTCATTTTAAGACAACTAACGTTAGTTGCTTCTTTTTTCTTGCATCTGTCCATCTATTTGATTTATCTGTCAACCTTTAGAAAGAGTTCTTTTGAGAACACAAATTATCTGATGATGTAAGGATCAAATCTCAATCATTGATTTTATCGAAATCAATGGTTGAGATTAAAATATTTTTTAAATTAAAATAGGAAATGAATTAGCACAAAATACGAAGTGGATACAAAACACGAGGTGAATAAGATTGTAAAGTTATCAATTTCAACTATTAATTTAATCAAAATCAATAATTGAGATTTGATCATTCTGTCCTCAGATAAATTTGTGATTTTCAAACAATCTTTCTCTCCACCTTTATCATTTTAAAAAAGTTCCACGAACTGGGATCGACTTGTGGCAGGTACTGCGCAGGGTCACTATTCAACAAGTTGTTCAACAGAGAGAGAGAGGGGGAAGAGAGCGACGCAACTCAACTTGAAACGAAATAGGGGTCGACAGTGTCGCGTTGAAAGTCGCACTGTATGTCGTATTGCATTAAAGGCCAGCAAAAGAATAGATACTCGAAGTCATAGATTAATTTTAAAGGGAATGGGGATGATAGATGACGATGCAGGCGAGGCAGCTAGACATAGCAGTACGGGCAGGGAGTGGCAGCCCTACATTATTCACTTTCCACTTCTTTGTTTGTTCATTTCATCCTCTCATGCATTTACATGCATGCAGTGTTCTCAACCCTACAAGTCCAAGCATGACGTATTATATTACATTTACATGGCCAACCACTGTTTGCCTCACATCATACTTCAATGATCTCCATGCCTTTTCAGATTTTCTTGTAATCTTTTTTGTGAAAAAATATAAAGAGATTTATGCATTTTCTGTATGAATATTGAACTTTTTCATTAGCAGACTTTTGTATTTAAGGATTCTCTCACATAATGGTGGCGCTATCACGCTTACGCGGCCCTGCGAAGTCACTTTTTTCTAAAAACCTATTTCTTACAATGGCAAGGTCCGGACATTCTCCAGACTCAAGTCATGCATGCACTAAGGATGGTTTGAACTCTTGACCACCTCGATGAAAGAACCTGACCGCTAGGCCGCGCGCTACTCCTTGTGTAACCCGTGCGAAGTCTCATATGCATGTATTTCAACTTAACAAATATTGTAATAAGTTTGAGAGCTACACAAACAAATTGTCTTTAAGTAATAAACAATATAAACATGACTTAGCTTTTGATTAATTAAATGAAAATTGTAGTAGATTTAAGACGACATGCATAGTTTTATCATCGTTCGGGATTGAAGAAAAATGGAGGAAAATAACGAAGGAATTTTAATGAAAATATATTTTCTTAGGAACGTAGAGTGAAAAAGTCTCTACATTTTTCATATACAGTCAAACAACTTACTCATTTTTAATCATATTTTCTTTTACATCCTATGAACCAAACTGGCCGGGTAGTAAAAGTTGCTTCCCAGTTCGTGGTCGGCTTGTTTGGTGTGTCGCTGGTTGCATTGCACGAGCGAGGATGCATGCATGATGATGTGCTTTCATTAAAGAATCATGCACTTCCACCTTGAGGACGATGCATTGGTTTAATCTCGCTCAAGTTGAATAGTACAAATTAGGATCTTTTGTTTTTATCTATTTATTATGTTTTGGCATTCCACAAAATTGAAATGAACGCGACAATATCGAAAACAACAGGCATGCAACGCCTCATGGCATGTATCCACATTCCATTTATAAATTGGGAGATTCGTGTACGTCCAATATAAATAAGTAAATACTTTTAAAAGTCATTCAACTTTGTGTCTCGCTTTGCAACGAGTATAATGGCGGAAAATTGGAGTAGTCCCATTTTGATTCTACTCCCGCCATCCTCGTTTACTTGACTAATTTGGGCATTTATAAGAAGTTTAAGAAAATAAGGTTGTATGAAACAAAATAACAAAGAAAATAAATCGTCTCTCGGCCACAGGGAAAATTCTCCTTGCGAAAATAAGTAGATAGAAGAGAGTATGTAGTTACCAGAGTAAAAAATCAGTTTAAGAAAATGAATTAGCACGTCATTAAAAATGAGACAGCAAATAAGGACCGGTGGAGCATCACTTATTTTGGACATCAAAATTGTGATGAGAAGAAATTTATGTAAAAGTATTAAATGTGTTACATTTTTTTAATTTTCTTTGAGACACTGATTAAATTACTCTTACTAATATCAGACACAAAGTATCTCTTTGATTTTCATAAGTGCAGAAAACACTGTAATACACCATTAGTTATGTTGGATTCGCATTGCCTGGCGGGGCACCTATATGT
>JAWWMW010113083.1:0-10156 GCA_035048345.1 Echeveria elegans
GCAGAACAGCAACCCACGGACGCAGTAAGCAAGCTTCAGACCAGCATAGCTTCAGACGGACGACTTTGGCGCGAATGATGGCAAGGTTGAGCAGCTCCGGGCGACGACAAGCGGCACAGGCACGGACAGGACAAAGCTTCAGCCAGCAGGAGTGAAGAGGCACGTGCAAGAAAAAATTCTTGTGCCGGTGCTCTTCACTTTGGAACGGAACACAGGCGGACGAGCTGCACAAATGGACTTCAGTCAGCATGAGTGAAGACGCACGTGCAAGAAAAAAAATTCTTGTGCCGGTGCTCTTCAGTTTGGCCGAATGCTAAACTCCAACTTCCTGTCGACTTCGAATGACGTTGGCACTGTTCGTGAATGACAACTGCATTGTTCGACGAATTGCGTTGGCACTGTTCGAAGGATGCTAAACTCCAAGTTCCCGTCGACTTCGAATGGCGTTCGCACTGTTCGCGAATGACAAACGCACTGTTCGACGAATGGCGTTGGCACTGTTCGAATGATGCTAAACTCCAAGTTCCTGACGACTCCAACGAATGTCGTTGGCACTGTTCGCGAATGGCAATTGCACTGTTCGATGAATGGCGTTAGCGCTGTTCGTGGATGGTCGGCGGCTGTGCAAAGAGGCTGAGGCAAGTGGCTGAGCAGGTCGAAGGCAGCTGTGCAGCGAAGGCGGCTAAACCAGATGAGCAAAGCGGCAGAGTAGGCAGTTGTGCGACAGGTGCAGGCTGAAACGGCGGCTGTGCAAAGAGGCTGAGGCAAGTGGCTGAGTAGGTCCAAGGCGATTGTGCAGCAAAGGCGGCTGAACCATCATCAACTGAGCAACAAAAGCTGACTCTCCAAGTGCAAGGTGGCGGAGCAACAAAAGCTGGCTGTCTAAGGCGGCTGTGCAATGAGGCTTGGACCAAAGGCGGCTGTGCATCAAAGGTTGTTGAGCAAATAAAGATGGTTGTGTCTCTCTTCAATCCTTAGAGCCGGATGAGTCTCTCTTCTCTCCATAACAACAATTGTTCTCTCTTCACCCTTAGAAAAGGCGGTGGAGCAGCAGACTGGCGAGACTAGAAGGTTGCAGTCAGAAAAAATACAAACCAGCACTACACAAAAAATGAAAAAAAAATGAGGCTCGTAAAAATAAAATTAAGTCTCAAACTTGGCGGCGCTACTCCTACTCCACCAAGCACACATGTGATGAGGAGTGACGCGTTGAAAGCAAAAAAGGCCGCTGCATCAAAGCCAAGCAGCCACCTCCAAATCCACCACGTGAGTCACCTTCACCTTCCGCAAGCAGACAGCAGAAGTGGAGCAGGCACGTCAAGCAGGCATGTCCCAGGCGCGTCTCCGCAAGCAGGCACGTTCGGCGCGTCAAGCACGCATGTCCCCGAAGCAGGCGCGTCTCCGCAGACCGCAAGCACACACGTCAAGTTGGTAGGTGCGTCCGAGCAGGCACCTCAAATTGAAGCAGCTCCATCCACGAGAAAAGAAAGTGCAGCGTCCTTCCTTTTGAAATCAAGCAACAAACTTTGCCAGCGCCTTCCGTGTTTGATGCCTCTGAACCATCAACATGTAACAGATGTTGAGTCTATGCAGCGTTCCTAAAGCAACAAGGCTCTGACATCAGTAAATTCTCTTCAGCGCATTACATGAGTCAGATGGTCAGAAGAAACTTAAAATTATATAATCAAGTTGCAAGCAATGGTACGAGGACATTCTAGTATATATAAAGAACGAAAAAAAATGAAGAAGGATCAACCAGCAAACCAAATCAGATCATGATGCTTAATCCCCTAACCTAAACTGCATAAGATGATGATGCCGAGAGACTTGTTGAACAACGCCATCACACAACACCTCCACGAGAAAAGTGATATTGGTAAGACTGAGAGCAAGGGCGTGAATGTGGATAAAGAAGACAAACCTGCTTCAAAAGTGGAGAAGAAAGAAAGCGGCAGCAACTCAATCAAAGACAAGCTGCGAGGTAGCATGTCAAAGCCGAGCCGGCAGGCGACAACTCCAACGCTACGTCTCGCTTCAAGCAAGCATGTCAACCTCGTCAAAATCGGGTCGTCACAATTTGTTCTCAAGCCGAGCAAACACCTCGAGGAAGCTGACACGTCAAACAAAAAGGCCGAGAGCAGGCACGTTAAAAAAGCTTAAGCAGCCTCTTCCAGAGCCGCAAGCAAGCAACCACCTCCCGCAAAAGCTGCTCACAAACGCTGGTTACGCTGACAGTTTTAATCGAAGCGGCTGCTATTTATATGGGATCCCGTTGCCAAATATGATTTGCATGGAATTATAAAAAAGAGAAGGGTGAATCAGATTTGGAAAGGAAAGAAATCAAAATATATATGGTAAATTGAAGATTTGGGCGATGGAAGAATGATCAAAATAGGAAAACGTCTGATCAAATTAAGATTTGGATACTTATCAAAAGAAGCAAGTTCAAACAAATCAAGATATTATTTGCATGATTATCTAAACTTGGAAAGTTAGATAATTATCTTCTTCAAAAGAAAAGAACCTGAATATATAGAAGATTGGGAGAATATAATAACAAAATAATTGAAGGAGGCGTGTGCATGCGTGGCACACGTGAGCCCATGCATGTCATACAAAATCCCTTCATTTCATTTTATTTATTCTTCGTAAAAAAAAGAGGTTTTCGTTCGCCAAGTCAGACAATGACAGAATGATCCTGCAACAAATGTATGTCTTTCGCCAAGTTGGATAACGATAGAAGAACATACACAAATGGGATACTCTTACGACAAGTTGGACGTTCTCACAAATTCCGAGTCAACCGCCAAGTTGGATAACGACAGGACGACTCAACGAAGGAAAAAAAAGTGAAGACGTGGATGGTCTTACAAGAAGTTGGACGTCCACACGACTCTCAAGTCAAGTACTCATGACCTCGTCGCACTAAAACACCCAAAAAATGGTGTCGCGCAACACGGTCATGAGGGGGTAATTTGTAGGCATTAAAATTTTATTTAAATTAGTTATTTTGAATTAATACGAAATTTTAATTCAATTTAATTAATTTAATGAAATTTGGGCCGGCCCGATGAACCAGAAAAGAAGTTGGGTCGAAGAAATGAATTTTGGGCCAGCTAGCTCAAGCCCAGAAGGAAGCCCAGCAGTACCAAGCCCATAAGGAAGCCCAGCAGTATCAAACCCACTAAGTTCTCTATAAATAGAGAGCTTCAGCCTCATTTTCATACATTCTGACATTCCGCAATCAAGCATCAAACCTACAATTCAGAAGAAACCAGAGAAGGGGAGAAGAAAACCAAAGCCGGACTTCAATTCGTTGCAGTCAACAAGTGCGCAAAATCCAGCACCCCTGCCAGGAAAGAAGTGTCCAGCTCTCGTTAATCAATCCTTCAGCGTCCGACGGGAACAAGTCAGCAAGACCCTCGCCGACGTCGTCAACAAATCAAATCAAACACGAAAGCCAAATCCTTCAACATTCCAGTGGGATCAAGTCATCGCGACCCTCATTGGAGAAAAGAAACTATCAACGTCCAGGTGGGAGCAAGTCACAAAGACCATCGCCAGCGTCAAGTCAACGACGTCTGATGAGATCAAGTCATCAAGACCCTCGTCAACGTTAAAATATCAAAGCAACCACGTTCAAGTGAGATCAAGTCATCAAGACCCTCACCAACTTCAACATAAATCAACGACGTCTGATGAGATCAAGTCAACAAGACCCTCAACAGCGTCAAAACATCAACAACGTCCGGAAAAGATCAAGTCATCAAGACCCTTGCCGACATCAACATCAAGTCACCAATAACACAAACCGTAGAATCAGAGGAGAAATAGAGATTGTATCCGCAACCCGCAAATCAACAATACAAGATTATATTTGTCTCCTCTATTTTATATTCATTTATAAAATTTTGGACGTTACAGATACAATAACTGGTCAAGTCTCAGTGATTTCATACAAAGGGTGGATTGCGGATTTTTAATACTCTTACCATAGGAGTCTTATGGCCTCTTTGAAACTGACATATGTTATAATGAATTACCAGCCATGGGAAGAAATAAAAAAGGAAAATCCTAACCCGAAGGAACGTTAGTGCTGCTTCAAAATTTGGACCCTTCATACACTTCAGCGGACGTTCAGGTAGTTAGTTTACCTTTTTATCATTTGCCTGCATGGGTACTTAATATTCCCATTTTGAAATTCATGATGTTTCGTTTTCTTTCTGCTTCCACTTATACTCACAAACAATATTTGCTCCAGGATATTGTTTTCCACTTGTATAGCCAAAACTTTATATTGTGCACAAACTGTTACCCACTTTCAGTTATCTGAGAATTATATTTTTCTTTTCTCATTGTCGATCCTTGATACTTTGTTGTTTACCACTGGATGACTTTGTTCCATTTGTTTGCTATGCGGGTAAATTTTGTGGGTGATTGCATTATTTCACTACAGTTCATGATGCTTTTGTGGTCTTCAAAACAAAAGAAATTGCAGAAAAGGTGGTTACAAAAATAATGCAAGAACTGTTGATGCTTTCAAATGACATTTTCCTTTGTCGTGCAGCTTTTGGTTTGCATACCACTGTCATTTTTCTCTGTTCCCATGCTTGCTTCTTGATGATTTATAACTGCAGTCATAAAAATATTTATTGGAGCCGATGTCTGATTTCGTAGAAAGAAGCTGTTTCTACTTCACATTGTTCTCAGCAAAACTCAGTGGAGTATGAATATGCTACGGAATGGTGCTTCCAGAATGCGGTGGAAAATTTAAGAGTTGAGACATCATGGATACATGTCAGGATTTAAGAACGAGCGTGGCTAAAATTTAAAAACATAGAAAGTGTAGTGGAGTTGGAGGAGAGGTGTGGCTAAATTCCATAATTCCTTACTAGTTGTGGCAGCAAATCCCATATTAAAACTTTTACTTGGGCAGGAACCCAGCTCCGCCCCTGGATACGCGCCGTGTAGAGTGGAAAACAATCTGTGGAAATTATTCTGATCGCCCGATTCCTTTTTATAATATCAGGATTCAGGAGCAAACTGAAGAGGTTAGGATTGGGAAGGGCTTAAAAATTACAGTCATATGTGAATATGTCACAAATTGGTTGGAGTTTTGGTTTAATGTTACTAACTACTCCCTCCGTCCTTCTTTGTTGTGTACATTTGGTAGTTATCACGAAATTTAAGAAATAATGATAGTGTGAGAGAGAAAATAATATAAAGGTAAGTGAGTGGAGAATAAAGTATGAAAGATAGTGTTATGTGAGAGATAAAGTAAGAAAGAGAATTGTCCGAAATGGAAATAGAAAAAACAAAAGGGGACACTAAAAATAGAAATATGAAGAATAAAATAGGACAGAGGAAGTACTAACTGGTGTGTGTTTAAATTCACCCTGATGTCAGCATCATATTGAATTGCTTCATTTCGCAGCCGTTTTTTTTATTAGCATTTCGCAGCCGTTTAAATCATTACAGAAGTGTGTATTTGAAATATAATACTCCCTCCATTTCAAAATATGGTCAACTATTCCTTTTTGATGTTACATACTTAAATAGGAAATAGTTTTGATAAAGTTTATTTTATTACTCTTGTAGTTATTGAATTAAATTTTTAGAAATTTGCATTAAATGAGTGAAGGAAATAGAGGGTGCAGGCCGTTTAAAGTAAAGTATTACTGTATATAAAAATATAACAAAATATATTTAGACCTAATTTGGTATGATTCTGGTATTGGAAATTATTAATTCCAAAACAAGTTTGCCTAGATAAAAATACAATTTTCTTTCATTTCATGAAATGACTCATTCTAATGTTGAAGAAGAAGTTGATTCCTCTCAAAACAAATTAAGGTTTTATCCATTTCGAACAAAAATTCCCGAATAATTTCTTATTCTAAAATTAACTTTTCATTTTTACTGTATATCTAAATACAAACAAAGGTAAATAATTTTTTAAAATAAATTATTGATTCCAACACCAAACCTATCACGTCTTAAATTTGAGCTAAAAAAAACGTCTTAAATTTGAGCTAAATTAACACGTCTTAAATTTGAGCTAAAAAAAACAAACCCTACAAATATACTTATCAAATGATTCATATATTCATGCAAACGTTCATGACGTGCAATGAAGAACTAGCTATCCAATATGGAGTATTTTTTTATTTTTTGATAAAAGGGTTGTAAAGGTACAATGAGTTGTACAAGACATAATAACATTTTGTACTTATAAACCAACTAAAGTACAGATCGCTATGGATATCAATATTCAACAAAGCATTAAGTAAATAAATATAAAATTAATATAATCCTAAAGACATCTAAGGATCAATGAAGAAGAAAGACAAAAGGAGTGCCAATTTTTTTTAAACATGCGGATAAAATGCATTCGTATAAATTTTAAACCATTGTCTCCTCCATACTATAAAAAGTTCAAATGTCACACCTCACTACTCAGTCATTATCTGTTACGCAGTAGAATCAGACATTTACTTCAAAATTGAAATGACATCTTTTGAAAACTATTAAAAAATATCATTTATTTCACAATGTTAAGTATTGTACTCATAAAGTAGGCGTGCTTCATCCACTAGAGAAAGTGCAATGCCCACTAAAATATCAATCATATCTAATCATTAACATTCCCTAAGAATGAAAATACTTTGTTTCAACTCACCCTCAGCTCCATAATGCTTTGCACCGAACCCAATACCAAGCCTGGATAATTCACAAACTGAGATCCTCCCCAAGAAGGATGAATAACAAGATGCATTTCGATTTCATTCAAATTCTTCTTCTGATCACACTCTTTATAATTTTACAGGCCAATAACCATCAGGTGTTCTCGTCTTCTGTCACATGCAACGGATCCATCGGAGATGTGAAAGATGGAGAGTTTGTGATGGAGTCTGAAATAAGTAAGAGAATTTTGGAGGAGCAAATTAATCATATCGCGTACGGAGCTCTGAGAAATGATCAACCGGTTTGCGGTGGGAGGTCGAGAGGACATCCTTATTCGTCGTCTTGTCTGCCTCCGAGTTCTAATCCACATGGACGAGGTTGTCCCCCAGTCTACCGCTGCAGGCAGTAATCCTGATGAGTGCATCTAAATTCACCTGAGCATGAGCATTGATTTGCTTCATTTTAGTTTTTACAGCATTTAGCGTTTTTCTTAAGAATTGTGTAACGAAATAAAATGAAAATTTTAATAAAAATAAAATATTCCATTAAAAGTTGATCAAAAAATTCGTAACACTTTTTCAAATGCTTTATTTTCATTACATTCAATAAATATGGATGTGCATATATACCATCCACTAAACTTTTCACGTAGTACTTATTCGCTTCTCTCTCAATATGTGTTCACAAAATCATTTGTACTTATGATCGAACTGTATCAATTCATAATTTAACACAAAATATAATTGTTCATGAATATAAGAGAATTCTCACGCTTTAATGGGTAGACGATTCTTCCACCGACAACATCGTTTCTTGGAGACAGTTTCGTCGTTTGGGATCCGGGCCTGAGTTTGTTAGAACCCTGCTTCCCACTTATTTCAAGCATAGCAACTTTTCCAGCTTCATCCGCCAGCTCAACACTTACGTCAGTCTTCTTCATCTCTGTTTTTGATCAATTTGTTATGTTGGTTTGTTGGCTTTGTTTGTGAATTGATTTCTGATTATTAGGGTTTGTTGTTACTTTTACAGCTGCGTTTAGTTTGCCGGCTTTATGTTGATTCAGATTTCATTCTGTTGTTTGCATATGCGCTTAATTAGTAGACATGACATGTACTTAGCTCGCTGAGTTGATTTGTTCCTTTTGTCATGAAATTTGAATGTAAAATCAAAATATAAAATTTTCTACAATGGAATCATTTTCCGTCTCATTTTCTTTTCATTCAGTTTTACAAGTTACAAACATGGGGTAAAATAAACTATATATGATTGATTAAGCACGAGTACTCGTTGCGGTGGGCTCTTGGGCGTAGGTAACGGGTGACATCTTGCCATTGTGTGCCACTTTAAATCAGATGCCATGACGTTAATTCTTGGATTAGGAGTTGGATTCAAGTTTATAAATAAGAGGTTGGTAGCATCTTTGAGATATGTCGGGGTCTTTCTAAAATTGTTGTTATAAATTAGATGTGTTTGTATGGGAAGTCTCAGCTCAGTTGATGAACAGGCTTGCTGATTTCCTTGATGATCTTCTGTGTCCATATGCGACAATACTACTGTGTTGTTCAAAAATTACACTTACAGAAATGATCATTTTTACATGACTTCTTGAATTATTCATGTGGATGCTCTTAGAACAAAACCAAATAGCATTGTTCATATTGTACTATGCAGTGATAGCTAGTTAGCAGTAATGCACCTACACCGGTGAAAACAGAATGAAACTCCCTTATCTCGACGAAGTAGTATTCATCAGTCATCATTTCATAACCCAATCAACTCATAATTTAGCTTATATATATATTAACAGAATCATATTACGGGTGTGTTTCGGCAAATTTTAAATATTTACGAATTATTTTTGATAATATCGTACTTTACACATAGTTTTTGGTGAAACACAACTTTGTGTCTTAAATTCAGATAATTTCCTCTAACTAAAAAGTCACCAAATAATGTTTGCTGAGTACGATAAATAAGGTTAAACGGTTAAAGTTGTTCACGAATTTTCATATATTAAAAATACATATATCTTTCGCGATAGGGTGGTGGCAGTCTTTTTTTCCTGCCGTCGAGTCTTGATGAATATTACCCGCCTCGGAGAAAATCGTAATATCCACATATCAAAAAAATACATATATTTTTCAATTTAATGCGTAAACAATTTGCGAGAAAATCATCTCCAATCTTAGCCCATAGGTGCACCCTACATCAGAATATTAAAAAAAAAAAAATCTCATAAATTTGATCAAACAAGCAGATGCTTATTTCATTTTATTTATATTATTTTATTACAAAAGTCTTCTATAGATCTCCATATCCGACGCAGATCACAGACATCAAGATTATTTAACAACAACAACAACAACTGACTTGCACGCAACCCGAAACCAAACGCGCACTCAAACTTCAACGATCACGGGTCTCAATTTCCGGTGTAGCGGCGGAAACCCAACATGGTCTTAGGCGTTTTCTTAATCCATGGCTTCACTACAACCTGAGACTCAAACATCTTCTTATCCCCTTTTTCCTCTGCTTCGATCTTCAGATAATATTTAGTCCCCGAAACGATCTGTTTCGCCGCCGACGTCACCTTCACGAAACTCAGCACGTTGTTGGACGATGCAGATCCGCTTGTCAGTTTCTTGTTGTACTCCTGAACAGAGTATTTTCCCAGATCTTGTACTTCCTTGTTGTGCTCCACATCCTCGATCTCCATCATCGCACCAAGCTGTGCGTTGGTAGAGTGGATGAGGAGGGCCAACAGGAAAATGGAGATGAGATGAGGCTTTCCGAACGCCATTTTTGATCGGTTTGGTTTTTGTTACTACTGGTTAGGTTAGGAGTGTTTATATATTTATAGTGTGTGAGAAGTGAAGTGAGAATTCAGATCTGGACATCAACCTGAAAAACTGTAAATTGTAAAGTGGAGTAGTTTTTGTAGGTGTAAATTGTGTCTCAGTGGGCCGTGAATAATGATCATGGTTGAATGAATATATTACGAGACATGGTTGAATTATACTAAATTGATTAACATTGAACAATGATCATGATCAGCATGTCTTGCTAGCTCCAACCATGTATGAGTATGATTGTTCTTCTTTATTTTCAAATCGAGCGAGAGTTGAATGGTTGTAGCCGATAGAGTGGTATCTTGTTGATAAGAATTACGTCAACGAAGTCTGAGGCTAGGCTTGGCGGGGGACCATGTTATTTATCGGGTGAACGGTGCTTTTGTCCATCATGAGTTAGGTACGTTCTTTTGACATGAATTGAAACTGAACTGAATTGAAAATTTAAAAATAATTAATTAATTATATTTGCATATTATTTTTAATTTTAAAAAATAATTTTGATAATAGTGAATGCGTTTTAAGTTTGTCTCATAGTTGGAATCTTATTATACTTTTAAAATAATTTTAAAAATATTGAATTGAACTGAATAGAAATTAAATTAATGTCAAAAAAAAAAGAC
>JAWWMW010113103.1:0-10155 GCA_035048345.1 Echeveria elegans
TTTTAAACAATTATAATACATTTTTATATACACATATATTTAACACAAATAATATAAATTAAATATATATTATTCATCATAAAAATTAACTTTTAAGCTATGTTCTTAACCAGATTAGAACTTGTTTTTTTTTTAAATTAAAGTCGACTTGAGTATCATTTGGCTTTGTTCATAAGGCTTTGTTCCTAACCACATTAGGACGCTAAATCATTTGGCAAGAGTAGGACTTCAGTATCAAAGAGAGCATGGGATCGAATCCCACTTCACCCACACAAAAAAAAAATTGGATCAACGGTCAACAGTCAATGGTCAATGGCCGGACCATTCTAGTTTTCTTTAAAACTGACCGATTGAACCCGGATTTGACCGGATCAATTGTGTGACCGAATTAATTGAAAATTCAAACCGCCGGCCGATTTGGTCTGGTTCTGATAACACTGCACTCGTGTCTTCAGTATATCTATCTCTCTCATTCATCTGCCATGGCAGCTGTATCATCAGTGGCAGTAAGTTAATTGAAAAAAAAAAGAGGAAAAAAGAAGAAGCACCAACACATAACCCTAGTAGCCATTCTCATCGGGAAGGTAAATCTCATCTCATATATCATCAGAAGCACACACTGATTGACCCAACCCTAGAAATTATTTATTGTAATTAAATGACTATAACTTTTTACATGCTAAATGCCTAAATCCAAAAACCTTCTGCTACTACTGATCAATTACTGATTTATACCATTTTCCAATGAAATCTAAACTTGTTGTTTAGTGTGTTTTTTGTACTAATATTTTTTTGTTATTTCACATTCAAGCAGAGCACATATGACTGACTGACTCAAAACTATTCCTCTTGCAGCGTTTTCTTGTTGACACTACCTGTCGTACTGTTGTTAGACCCACTAGGTTATTTGCGTCTTCATCAATCTCTATTTGCTTTCTCAGATCTTTTCTTTACTTTCTCCATAAAAGGCTGAGAAAAACTTTGAAGCACAAAACTCGGGAGGTCATACTGCATCTGACCACACACACCACATCGTCATCACTCATGGACATGTTGTTGTTTTTGTTGTTGTAATTGGTCTTTTTGTTATCTAGTGAGAGTACTGAGTATCAGTAACACCACAAAAATCAGACCTAGGTCAAGAAATTCTAAGGTAGAGAGATAGAGATAGAGAAAGAGAGAGACAGAGACAGAGAGATAGACAGAGGATGGAAGCTGGTGGTGGAGCTGTGGGTTTTGGGAATCAGGTTGGTTTGAGTAGCAGTAACAACAATGGTGGATTGATGGTGATGATGCCACCACCTCCACCTACATCCACCATGAACACGGCCACAAATAACACTTTCTCAACATCAAACCCTAACCAACGTAGGCCTTTCTTCTTCCCGTCCACATCAAACAACCATAACAACAACAACAACTCTAATAGATCCAGAGACAACTATTCCATGTCTACTGATGTCGGTGGCAACAACAGTGACACCAACAACAGTAGCAACGCTACTCTCAAAGCCAAAATCATGTCTCATCCTCACTATCACCGTCTTGTGGCCGCTTATGTCAATTGTCAGAAGGTAAGATATGAAACCCCTAACCCTACATATAAAAAACATCACTATCAGATACAAACCCTAATTAGACCTACCTGATGTTGTCCACAGGTTGGAGCTCCACCTGAGGTAGTCCAGCAGCTGGAGCATGCTTGTGCTACTGGTGCAGGTTTGACCAGGAGTGGATCAGGTTGTTTAGGTGAAGATCCAGCTCTGGATCAGTTCATGGAGGCTTATTGTGAGATGTTGACCAAGTATGAACAAGAGCTATCTAAACCATTTAAGGAAGCTATGGCGTTCTTGTCGAAGATTGAGTCACAGTTCAAGGCCCTCACCCTCTCCTCCTCGTCTGATTCTGCTGGTTATTATTTTTATCCTATCTCTCTCTTAAACTCGGTTTTAATTGGATCCTTGAGGGGAGTTCTAATAGTTTATGGTGATTGGTTTACTCGGTTACTTAAGTAACAATCATTAGGCTCATCTAAGAAGCTTGTTTTTTAATGTTGTGACATGATATTGTGTAACTATATTATTCAATCTTGAAAGGTAACCTAGTGAGTTCATTTGATCTTATTCTAAATACTAGTCTCATGCATCAGCATCAAGCATGTTGAGATTGCTGTTTGATGACAGATTTTGTTATTTTCGTGGCTCATTTATGGATTGAGTTTGTGTATTGAATTGTTTGGTTTAAAGATTATGTGTCATTTATATACCCAGTGCCTTTTGGAAAATGTCGATGCTAGCTGTGATACTCAAACTGAAGACTGACAGTCAAACCTGGTATCTTAGCTAGGTGTAGTATGTGGATGCTTGACTGATTGCCGTTTCATTTTGGCTAACTTCCTTATTGGAGTCCACACTTGATTTAATAATCTTTCATTTTGTGCGTCGCATGGAATCGAGTATCATGTGTACATGCATAATTCTGGACTTACTGCTGGTCCTTTCAAGAAGTAGCGCTATTTAATTGTGTTATATGGTCTGTCATGGATTCTGTCTTTCAATGAACATCTCATTTGGTTGTCATATGCAAGTAATTGTCGAAGAGGTGTTTGTCTCTCTTGTATTTAGTTTATATGTTGTGTTCATAAGAATCCAGCATTAGGTACTTTATTTTTAGGTCCATAACTAAGTAGCCCCTATAGTAGACGCCGAGAATCTAGTCTAATTACCTCACAACAGATTCCCTTCTTGTTTGTAATGTTTTTTCACCTTTCCCTGCTGATACAATTGGCCTTGATTCAATGTTCCAACCCAGCCATCAATTGTTTTGTGGAACTTGCTTGTTGCTAATCTGGAGATGGTATTGTGTTCCTCTTCCAGCATATGGTCAAGGTTCTGATATGAATGCTTCATCAGATGAAGATGTAGATGTCAGCAATGACTTCATTGATCCTCAAGCAGATGATAGAGAGTTGAAAGACCAGCTTCTTCGCAAGTACAGTGGCTATCTTGGAAGTCTTAAGCAAGAGTTCATGAAGAAGCGAAAGAAAGGAAAACTTCCCAAAGAGGCACGTCAGCAGTTGCTCGATTGGTGGACTAGACACTACAAATGGCCATACCCTTCAGTAAGGCCTTCAATGATAACCCTAACACTAGTTTCCACACTCTACATTCATTATTTTCAATGCATATTACCACACATCATCTTGTAAATATAGGAGTCCCAAAAGCTTGCCTTGGCGGAATCCACCGGGCTAGATCAAAAGCAAATCAACAACTGGTTTATTAATCAAAGGAAGCGACACTGGAAGCCATCAGAAGACATGCAATTCGTTGTCATGGATGGAACTCATCCTCACTACTACATGGACAATGTGATGGGGAACCCTTACCCCATGGATATCTCTCCCGGATATCAGTAAGCATGCACACTTGCTGTGTATTGCTAGATTCAAGTGAATCCAACATGTCTCGCAATACTTGAAACCTAAAGCTGTCCATCAATGTAATATGTGCTAGATTTGAATCGTGTAAAAGCCGGGAAACATTGATTGTGGCCTACATTCTTATATGTTTCATATCTATGTACAATGAGTGTATTTATCATTTTTTAGCGATTTTCCGGACTTAACTGGGAAGGGACAACAGCTTGCAAAAATTATAGGCCATGTCTTGAGTGCTGCATATTACTAAATATGAAAATATATTTATCGAGTATTTGTCAATATTTTTTTGGCAATCATCAATTTAATGGAGAAATCCCCCATTTTGAACGCTGCAATCGTTCTTATATGACACTAGTTGCACTCCCGTCGTTCCGACGAATTTTTTTTGAGTGTCTTTATTCGATTTAATTAAGTTTTACAACGTTTTTTCGCTCCATTTATAATTTATATTTTTCAATTTTTCAATTCTTAATTTTAAATTTTTTTAATTTTTAATTCTTAATTTTTTTTTGAAATCAACCTGATCAAATACGGTTAAATACATCCAAATACGATTAGTTGGTCAAATACAGTCAAATATGTATAAATAGTGATGGATGACATATAATGTAAATAAGGAGGGTGGGGAGGGGTATTTTTGTCAAATTATTGCAATGAGGTCTTTATGGAGGCAAATAAGAGAATTAGTGAGGGAAAGTGGGTGGTTGATAAATGGTTGATGATTGTATTCTTTTATATATATATATATATAGATGATCATATTATTCATTTTTTAGCGTTGGTGTCCATTTCGTAAATATGCATTTTTTTTTAAATTTCCTTTGTGTGTATTAGTGAACGTCATGAGATCTACAGCAGTAAGTTTTCAACCATTCATGTTTAATTTAATTAATTGATGTTATTTCAAGATATAGTGCCTTTTTAAACTTCATTATTTTTAATCGTTAGCAATCTGAAATTTGAATATGCACTAAATTTTCCCATCAAATAAAAAAAACATTCATTGTTTTAAGGGATTCGTTACAATTGTAGGTTTGTAACATTTCATTTTGTGCTCGGACGTATTATTTTTTCAAAAATCAGTTGCTGTTTGGTGATGAGATGTTTGATGGGCTTTTAGGATTGTTTCGGATTAGAAGCCCAACTTTTGGTGGGCCGTGCCCAAACAGCCCCACTTCACATTCACAAACCTTTTTCTGGAGATTCTCCCAACAAGTGTCAAATCCGTCATTCCGACGGGATGCGTCGATAATAAATATTGTTGGTAGTGTTATTGTGTGGCGGTAATAGACATATATTAAAAAATAGAGTGCGCAACAATTCATACATTTTTATTAAAAAATAAAAAATATTCAATATATCCTGCAAAATTTTAAAATGTTTATTTTCTATTTTTTAATATTTTAAAGTTTTTACATTTTACATTTTAATATTTTCCTGTAAATTTTTAAATGTTTATTTTCTATTTTTTAATATTTTAAAGTTTTTACATTTTACATTTTACATTTTTAATTTTTTTTATTAATTGATTTTTTAATTTATAATTTAATTTAGTTGGAATGGTTTAGTTAGGTAATAAGAGTTTAGTTAGATGTTGCTGTTAAATGTAGGGGTTTAGTTAGATGTTGTTGCTAAATGTGTGATTCATCTAGTTAAATGTTTTATTACTTTCTAATTACTCATAATTATCACTAATTTACATAAAAGTTCCGGTTATAATATGTTTTAGTCGATTTTTAGATGCCTTCGAATTAGGCTTAAAACTAAAATTTGTAGCTAATTTAAATTGCTGCGATTCTCTAAATTCAATTTTGAACCCAATCCATAAATATCCACACATAATTAATCAACGGTTGAATCACGCTGAAAGAGCCAAAATCGTACGGTGTGTAAGAAATCACAGTCGATCTTGCTTCGTACCAGAATGCGAAAACCTAACGATCATCCCAAGCATATTCCTTCATCGTTTATGGTTTGAATTTCGCCCCATTTTGCCGACTTTTGAAAATTCAATAATTGTTGAACAAGAAAGCCGCTAAAAATCGAATCTTTATGATCGCTTTTGTTGAGTAAGTGTTTATTCATGTGTTTGGTGGAAATTTTGGATTTGAAAGGATTTTAAATTAGTTGAATTTTGTTGTTGAGATGCTTCGTTAAAGTGTATGTATGAAAGGTGTTTGATGAAATGCAGAAGCGAACTGGGCTTGATGAAGTGAAACTGGATGGGAGTGCGTTGAGGGAGAAAGTGAAGGTGTCGTCATCTAGCGGATTTGAGGTTTCTAAAAGGTGGGTAGGCTTGTTGTTTGCGAGTTGGGGTTGACATTTTTCTCCAAAAGAAGTGATTTTGTGAGGAGTTATAAGGAGGTGATGTTTTTTTTTTCTTGTGAATTTCCAAATTTTCTGTGCTTGATGAGTTTTTGGAGCCTTGGACGTAATTTTTTAAGTGGTTTAAAGTGGAGTAAATAAGCTTTTGTGGCGTTTTGGTGATACTGAATTTAGGGGATTGGTTACAGGGTTATCTTTGTTTATCTGATGAGGATAAGAGGAACCTCTTTCTGGTTGTTGCTAGACATTATGACTGTGATAGAGCCAGTGTTCGAGAGCTGATAAAGCTGTATCTTGGGCTTGAAGTTCCATATGGTTGGTTTATGTGTTCACCTTTTTATAGAAACCTTAATTTTTGCTTAGATACAAATATTTTGAAAAAGGCTGTGTCTAACAATGAGAATACCTTATCAGGTGAAAAAGCTCAAACAACTGGACCTGAGGACGATGTCAGGTTTTCTGCTTTTTATCGAACGGAGAAAAACTCGCGGCAGGCATTGGAGCCGACATATGAACTGCTATTCGATCGACTTAACACACGTCAGAGAGGTTTGAAGTTCTTAACCATTCTTAGAGCTGATATCTTATCCATCCTTAGGTAAATATTTAACTCCATGTCTCGTTACTATACAGCTATTTACAGTCGGTTTCCTTTCTTCTCTTCAAAGTTATTATACTGATAGAAAATGCCAAACGGAATGTCTTCTTTAAATTGAGTGATGCCTTTCTAGGAACAATTCTAATGTTAAGGGTTAGTGCATCACTATATCTTACTTTAATAAATAAGGCAATTAATTTTGTCCCGTCAGAGTATTGTTTCACAAAATTGTTGCTTGCAATGCATCTGTAGAACAAATGATCATTAAAAGTGTCTCTCGATCACAAAATTCACGCAGGTTGTCCCTATATACTTCCTGCTGATTATTAGAGTATCTTTACATTTGCCTATGCATGTCTGCAGGGAGGAGAATATTGCAGCTTTGAGAGCACTTGATACAGACCTTAAGGAAAACTTATTACATGGTTAAGTCCTGCTGCGTTGGAGCTACATCAGTTAACATGGAATGACTCTGCTTCATTTCTAGAGAAAATTGTGGCATACGAGGTATGAGTATGACTGTTCTATACCTTTGGGCTTATTCTCCTTCCTAATAAATCCCTATAGGCAGCTGGAGAACGTTTCTAATTAACCATCATCATCATCATCACAGGCAGTACATACCATTTGCAGCCTTGTGGATCTTAAAAGAAGATTAGGAGTTGGACGTCATTGTTTTGGATACTTTCATCCTGGCATACCTGGTTAGGAGTTCTAGTTTCCAATGGATGACGGTTGATGTTGTTCATATGATATGATTGCAACTTCATTCAAACTTGTACTGAATCATGTTTGATTTGCTCTGTACTCGTATCATGTGCTAAATTTACATTGAGAACAGTTAAGTTGCCATTTGGTAGATTAATGTTTTATTCACCTGTCTGTTTGCTCATAATGTTTATGAAACTTCGTGTTGCAATCATCCCAGGACATAAAACATCTGACTTAAGTTTGTAATCCCTTTATAGGGGAGCCCCTTATATTTATTGAAGTGGCTCTTCTAAGAAAGGTGGCAGAAACAATACATGTTAGTGCGTTATTCTATTTACGTTGGACTAGTTCTGATAATATATGCACCAGCTTATGTGCTGTCATTTGTATTTTAGGAAGTATTGTGTGATGAACCCCCTATACCGGAGCATGAGGCAACTTGCGCATTGTTTTATTCAATTTCATCGACACAGACAAAGGTACACTTATATAGCTTGATATCAGACTTTAAAATGTTTTACTCTTCTAGGTTGAGATGTATCTTATCTTGCACTTTTTTCCTCAATCAACAGTGTTGTAGCTGTTCAATAATTCATACTAATCGGATGTGGTTTCAAATAGTCATGTCCTTATGTTTAACTTGACAATTCTTATGTTGTAAACTTCTCCAAATATTGCAGCAAGGGTTGGCTGGTATAAACTCGGGGAAGTTTCTCATAAAGCGGGTGGTGGCGGTTTTGAGAAGAGATATGCCACACATATCTGTCAGTAATTCTTATAACCCGTATATAGAAACTCGATGGCTTCAAGTGGGTGTATTTTCTAAGATAATTGTACAATTTTGTTAGTCAGTCATAGCATTATGTTCGTTAGTGCTTGAATTTTCATCCTTGTCAGTGGTGTCCGATGCCTTGTGTTCTGTTACTGACTTTATCTATTCTATGACTCAACTTTTGGTGCATCCATGAAGTTTCATTAAATTTACGCACACACTATCTTTGTTAGTTTTATCTCTTTGAGAAGGGTATTTTTCTTGTAGACATTTGCGACATTGGGTCCAATACATGGTTTCATGCAATGGCTTCTGTCGAAGTTAGCATCTCAATCGAAGCTCGCTGAAGCAGAGGGAATGTCACATGCTAGCTATGGAGAAAATACAAGCTCGACATTTCGGTTGACCGGTAGAGGTAAAAGCACTTCCGAGTTTAAATATATTCTAGCACACAGCAGCCAATATGAAAACAAGTGTATAAATGTTACTTTTAAAAATAAATTCTTGACACTGATCAAGTTGCATTTATTATACATTCAGTTAGGGGAGAAATGGCATGGAGAAGATCTTAAATCTACTATTGAATATTAGCCAATGGACCAGTTCAGAGTTGCTGCTTGTTCTTAAAACTCCTTTGTTGCGATTGTGTGCTAGGTACGCCGCACAGATGCGCCTATAAATTTTGATTGAATTTTGCAATCTTAAGGAAAGTAATATGGGTTTTACTAAAAGACTTTGGGGAAAATATTTTTATGCCCATTTTCTGCAGGTACCTTCTGCAGGAGAAGAAGAGGGGAAAGGCGTTAGATTCGGTTGCCATCTTTCACTTGCAAAATGGGGAGGTATGAATGTTCTACTTACAAGCCTCGTAGTTTTTTTAGATTCTTTATAAACATGGTTTGAACTTTATAAATCTTTTTGGCGTTGGTACTATGATTCTTTCGTTTCCTTAGTTCATCAAAAACAGTGGTGGTTTCTGTACTCTAGAACATTAAGCTTGAATGCCACTTTTGATTTAAGTTGAGAAATTTTTTTGGACTTGCATATCAGCATATGTTCCTCAGTCTGCCGGCCTTTAATATGTTCCTCATTGTACTAATTATTTTTATTCTTAATTTTGGTTTATAATACTATTTAATTTGAAAGTACCCTTTTAGTTAGTGTTTTATAGAAATACTTGATTTTCAGGAGCCCATGCATCCATATTTACTTCAAAATGACGAACTTTGTGATTCAGTATCATACCTGCTTCAGATATCATGGACATAGCTCCATGGATTAAACTTATTACACATCATGCTTCATGCAATCCTTTGTTCAACTTTACACTGTCATATTCTTCTGGAAGACATGGTAATTCAAATTACTTCTGTTCATTAATTCAAGCTTCTTTTTCTGTTGCAGATAGTAGAAAGAATAAACTGATTGGCCGGCAAATCAGAAAAGGTCTTGCACAAAGTGGAGGCGTTATGGTGAACTGTGCTCTGTGTATGTACTACTCATATTTGTAAGAAAAGCTGTCATTATATTAATTAATATTTTTCTGTAACGTCTTTCTTGGAGCCTGCTGAATATAGTTATATGAGCTTTTCCCAATCTATAGACTAGAAATATTTTGATTTAACCTCATTGACAGAGTTGGGCTAAATTTTAATGATGGAATGATTGCACGCTGGAAAACATTGAAGATTATGCCCAATCTTACTTTACCTCAGGAGCAATCCACGCTTCAACTGATGTCCGCAAATATGTACAGGTATAAATAAAACACAGGAGGTTTTAACTACTATCAAATTTATACATCTGTCTCAGTGCTTAGGGTCATCTTACTTTCTTTCCTCTTTTGAAACTCTATTTTGTAGCTGAATGATCAGAATTCATCGAAGGAGTAGGTGAACTAGCACAGGTTCGACGCTTGCAAACCTTCCATCTTTCAATACTTCATTTATACATTGACAAGCGATGTTACGGGAGTCTCGCTCAGATTCGCTACTTGGTTAGTTCTTGTCAAGTTATTGGGATATGGTGAAAATCTTGATCTTGTATTGGTACATGATTGCCTCTATATAATAAAAGCAATACTTGAAGGAGCACTGACGGAGAAATAAAATCACATCTTGTCATTGGAAAGCATTTTGCTCTTCGCGTAAAAACTTGTTTCAGTATAGCAGCTTTCTACACAAGCGTATTGTCGCTCGCATGCTATGAAATATATATTCATCATCGTTTATCTTTCTCAATGTTACTGGTTTCTAATAGGTACGCCCTCATCAGTTGTTTGTTGGACTCATCGACCAACTGCAAGAA
>JAWWMW010113114.1:0-10151 GCA_035048345.1 Echeveria elegans
ATTCCGTTAATTATGACGGACGAGTCTCTAAATGAAAACGTCGAAAACGTGAAGGTCTTTAAGTGTGAAAAATAAACGAAGGGGTGTCATCTGGAAAAAGTGTTACAGATATAGGTATTTTTCTATAATTATCTAACTAATAAACCATACATTTATCAACAACATCTAACTAAATTCATATCACCTAACTAAATCATTCCAACTAAATATCTAACTAACAAACTAGAGGTGTCAAATGGGCGGGTAGGGTAGGGAATGAAGAGGGTATGAGTGTAGAGGGTAAAAAAGGGTAAGGGTTTAGTGGGCGGGTATCAAAAGGTAAGGGCGCCCTTTAATACCCTCTTTTTGAATTTTGATCAATTGGTCAACACCGGTCAACGGTAGTCAACGCCGGTCAACTCCGGCCAAACTGCCAGACTTCCGCCGGTCAACGCCGGTCAACGGTGGTCAAATTAAGAAAAGGGTAATAAGAGGGCAAATGGGCGGGTAATGGGCACTCTTATTATAAGAGGATATTAAAGGGTAAGGGTATTAAATGGGTGGATATGAAAGAGTATTTTTAGGGCGGGTATAGGGCGAAGGATATTTTTGACACCTCTATTACAAACCATACACTTACCAACAACATCTAACTAAATTCATACATTTACTAACAACATCTAACTAAATCCTTATCACATAACTAAATCATTCTGACTAAATTAAAAATTGAAAATTGAAAATTGAAAATTGAAAATTGAAAATTAAAAATTGAAAAATAAAAGTTTAATACCGTAACTTCTTTCATCTGTTTGGAACCCTTCGTCTCAGAATCTGAATTTGAAGTAAACTAGAGAATTGTATCTGATTCAAAGAGCTACAATTCATTAGTTTGACTCGAATTCAGATTTTGAACCGAAGAGTCACAAACAGATGAAAGAAGTTATGGTGCTGCACTATATCTGATTCCCACCACTTGTATATAAGAATAGAATATTTCTATAGAATCTCCTAATCCAGAAGACTCGAGATTTGCGGCGAAAAATGGCAAGCCGGCCGCCGGGAATGCTGCTTTCCAAAGATGATTTGATTCATCTCTTCACTCGTTTCGCCGCTCTCACTTCCCAACCCGGTAACAATTAAACTGCTCTCTACTCTTAATCCAATCCTCTTTCCTTCCTTTCTTTTCTTACTGCTAAATCTGTTCTCCATCCACTGTTTTCAGATGTTAAGAAACGCATTGCTGATGCTGTTCACCTTGATAATCAGGTCTGCTTCTTCTTCTTCTTTCACTCCTCCTTTGTTGCTGCTTTTTTATTTATTTATTCATTGTGCAAAACTGGAATTAGGGTGCTGCTAAAATTGACAACTTGATTGTTGCAGGAAGCTGTGGCTGTAACCACTGCCATCCAAGAAGAGATTTTTAACGAAATGGGCATTGGTATTATTACTCTACTCATCGTCTATTGTCTTGCGTTCTTTCAAGTTCCAATACAACCGAGCAGATCAACAGTTCAGAGTATTAGTTAGCTTTTATTATATTTTAAAACAGAGTTGTGTTGCAGTCAATTGTTTGAATAAGTGTAATTGAACTACTGATTTTTGAAGGTCAATACTCGTCAATTATTATTTATTTGGTTATCGCTCAATGACGATTGCCACGTTACATTTCTGTCTTGGCTTGATGTTCTGCATTTACAATACAATTTACCTAGTCACTAAGTCTTCCAACCTATCTATTCTTTCGTTCCTCTTTTTTTTTTTTTTCGAATATTCTTGTTTGATTTCATGATATTAGTTCATGAATTGGTAATGGTAGTACTCTACTCTTCCTTTCACCTTTTGGTGTATTCATTCTTGAAACTACGATTCCGCCTTATTGGTAATTCTCTCAGTTATACACAGATTTTTTAGATTAGTGCCTATCATATGCGAGTGAGTCACTGAATGAATGCTGTATATTAATGATGCATGTGACAGATCCAAGCTCCGGTATAGCCAGCTTAGGAAAAATAAACAAGGAATATGAGAATGACCAGGATCTCATGATTCGCTTCTATGATTTTGTTGCTAGGTGAGAATTCTTCTGTACTCTTATTTCCTTTGTCTCGACTTTTTAGGCTTTGTGTGCATGTTTACGAATTAATTTTTGGTAGAGGCACTGTTGAGAGATTCATTCTTTAACATTTTTGAACATGTAGGGAAGAAATGGCATGTGAAGAAGCCGAGCTTGGAGAAGTGAAATTCGCTGAAAGAGTTGATGAACTGCACAAGATTCACGAACAGGTAGCTTATGTGCTCATTCATGCTGCTTAATCAACCATATATACTTTTCTGACATTTTAATTCAGCTTAATCAAGCGTGTATAAACCTTTCTGGCATCTTAATTTTATCTCTGCAGCAACTGGAGATGTTGAAAGTCATGCGGAAATTTACTTTGGACGAGCAATCAGAAATCCTTCAAAAGGTGCTATTCATAATCTCAAAAGCTTTTTTTAAATTATGAGTAAGAGGCTCTTTCTGATCTGGTAAATTGGTAATTCATGCTCTTCTTGTTAGTGTAAATCGTTAGAACCTTCTAATATATCTTCAAAATATATACCTTTTCCGACATTTCTAGTTGATGGTATGTCCTTGTGCTTTACAGATCCACCTGAAACTTGAAGAAGCAAGTTTTCAGAGCCCAGATGTTGTAATGTCATTAGCTGAAATTGAGGAGCTTGTACCATAGTGAATGAGCTTGGTCCCAATTCCTTGGTGTGAAACCGCATTCATGAAAAAAATGTGCATCTGGCACAAATTATTTGAAATATATACCTGGAGCTGTTGTTGTGATGGCTGTTTAAGATGGAATATGTGTACACTCTAATTTTATGTAATCCGATATATTTGCGTAAATTATTCATGGCTAAGTGGTTTGGCATATGTGCATCATATTTACTGTAAATGAAGTCTGCGCACATTATACTCCGTTGCAAATTTTATTATAAAAATTGGATGTTGTTAGCAAAGCTTGTCCATCCGAACCAGGAAATTCTCAGATGCTCAGATATTGTGTTTGAGGACTTCTGGACTTGTGGATTTAGCTGTAACTATTTGAGGGTCTAACTCTATGTTTAAGATTTGGTTTATTTGAATTCTTGAAATGATGACAAATCCGCATTTGTTGTATTTATGAGTTGACAAACTATTTCATGGCTAGTAAAGCGAACACCAGACGGCCAGCACTTGATGGATGAATTGATATACATGACAGTTTTGTTTGTGGGATTTATAAGTTAGGCTGCCGGCCTCATATATACTAATGTCAGTTGGTTCTAGGCATAGGTTTGCCTGCAGGACCGCCATCGGCTTCGTCAGAAAGCTTGTTTATATCACACATTGCACGATCATGCCACTTTTCTTCATCAAAAAATGGACTAGTTATTTGCAGCAGGTTTGAAATGCTACATGTGAAGTCGCCCTGGATATGAGAATCTTAGAGATTCCTTTCCAAAAAGGGTCGGTTGGTTAAATATGTCACTCTCACTCTAGTTGATGGGTGTTGTATGGATATCAAGAAATATGACCGACACAATTTGTAGAATCTTATAGGTTGTCTCATTCGGGCGTCATTCTCGTGGAGGGGTGGCAACCGGGCAGGTCGGAGTCAAATTGCGACCTGTCCTGCGCGGGTCGGACCTGACCTGCCCTGCGCTCGGGGCAAAATTGCTCTGCTTTGCCCCGCGCCGACCCGCAGCCGACCTGCCCTGCCCTGTCCCGCGATTAATTAGAGTTAATTAGGCTTAATCATAGTTAATTAGGATTAGTTAGGGATTAATTAGAGATTAATTATGGTTAATTATGGTTAATTAAGGGTTAATTAGGATTAATCGCGGGGCGGGGCAGGGCGGGGCGTGGGGACAGTGCGGGTCAAATATTTTCCAACCTGTCCTGCCCCATTTGGTTTGCAGGGCAGTGCGGGGCGGCGTGAGGCAGGGCAGGACGGCGTGAGAGATTGTCACCCCTACTCGTGGTAGGTATGTTCTTGGGTGGATGCGAAAAATAGGTGCTGGTTATTGGTATGAGGGCAGCAACTGATCACGAGAATGTACACTTTGACATTGATCGCGCTAGTTGAAAATCGTGCGATGACTTTGTGGACAATAAACTAGACAATGTGATGAATCTGATGATGCCATAGCAAGGTGAATTACATGGAGGAAATGGTGACGGCTAAGTTTCAGGGACAAAATTAGTGGTGAGGCCGATAGAGGAAGGGTATCAGCATATCATAGTGGGTCATCGGCATGACTTCGTCTAGCGGTCGCAGCAGGTGACCAGGCATCACCGGATTTCTTAGGGATGTTCGAATAGAGGTGAAAAAATGGATAGATTGTTTGGATTATGGATGATTTTAAATGGATTGTGGATTAAATCGATCATTTAATTCAACAGATTAGCTTAAAATGATCTGTTTATACTTATTAATAAATTTATTAATTCATTTAACAAATTCTTAATTAATTATTACACTTATCCATTTACTTAAACACATTATTTTACCACCTCTATGTTAGAATATCTTTGTGTTCAAATATCTCTGCGGTAGAGAAGAAACATTCGGATAAAAAAGAAACATTCGTTTCCTCTTCAGTTAAAATATATCAATGATACTGCGTTGGAAGCCATCTGACTTGCCTGGAACTAATCTTTTTCCGAGCACGGAAACAAGTTTAGAAAAGTTCATCTCTATTTCTTTCTGCAATTTGTACACACAGATGCGAAAGAGCTTATTAGCGAATTACTTCACCACAGCCTCTCCATGTTTCCCAAGGAAACGTAGAGTGAATGTTTCTAATAACGTCTGCCACCAGCTGTGGATAGGAGAACTCGATTTCCTTTCTTTCCCTTCTTTCCCTTGTCATTTACCTTTGGCGATGCAAGAACTTCAGTCGATCTGTCTCTTGATATAATATTGGCAAATGACAAGGCACCAGAATTTCCTGAAGCTGCACATGAAACAGACACCACATTTAAAAATACAGCAACCCATAAAATTAAACTTAAGACGTCGAGCATATTCAATTTCAATGTGCAAGAGGACCAACATGTAGCCTCAGTGCTCTGCTGTGCTGACACTGGACTTTCGCTGCATGCAGCGTAGCCTAGTTTTGTAACACTTGAGAAAAGCATCTTAACTCCTTGTGGAGGACTTGAGGATGTTGACGAAGAGCTCCCTAATGCTTCAAACACAAAAGAGAGGACAAGCTTCTTAAACCGAATAAAAAGTTTAAAACACAACTGGTATTGACACGACATGACTATCAGAAACACAGTCACCACCATCAAACAAAGCTTTACGAGTATGGCGGGATAAATCTGGATGCATCCATGCTGATATTATATTTCTCATAACTATAAAGAAATGGTACACACCATCACCGATTAAGAAAACTTCCTTGTACCTAAAAAATATAATCATCGGTAAATGGTAATACCTTCAAAATCATCCAAAGAGAAAGGGGGTTCATTGTATGATGAAGACATGAAACCGAACGGCACAGGTGGATAATACTCTGTAACAGCAGCCTCAGCCTTGATTTTGTCTCTTTCTTCCTGACAAAGTAGGTTATGATAAAAAAAAGAGCTTCAATAAACAGCCTTGGTTTGTCATTTCATCCGGCGATAAAGTATTTTCAAGTCAAATACCAGTTTCACACAAAAATGATTATGTCATCTTACATCTTACATTAATTATATAGTAATGCCTACCATATTCAATGTATCTATTTTATTCTTGTGGTTTACTTTTTAATTGCTCCTACGGCAATTGCATGCACTGCTTAAATTTATGATAGCATGCACTAACAATACATCTCACACAAAATCTTCCGCCATTGAAGAAGTAAGAAATAATGTCACATCCATTAGTAAACCCCTGAAGTTGATATAAGCAGCCACCCTCAAAATAAATTAGTTACCTTTTTGGCAAGTCGCTTTCTCTGATTTTCACGTTTCCTGATGTCATTCATAAATGGAGCAAGCGACGCAGGATGTATTATCTTGCTGAGATCAATTTCACACAGCTGAAAGATTGTAAGCCAGGTAATTAATAAACCAAACGACCAAGTAGGAACACGTACTGTATTGCAAAATAAATAGAGACCTGAAAAGTGGTAGTTAAAGAGAAGTGGCTCAGATAGCGATACCGTCTTCTCATGGCTTCTGTCTGAGTCACTGTCTCTAACTGCAGTATCCTTCCACTTATCCTGACAGTAGCAAAAGTATTAGTGAATGTGTGAATAAGAACCGCAAGCTGCCCATATTGTTAGGACTTAGGAAGCCAACTGAATATTCCTTGATGAATTACACTATTGAAAAGAGTCAACTAGTTTCAAAATCGTGACATTGTATATCAATGTTACAATCACTGATACAATTATGATGCTCAACTCCCTTCGTCTCATTATGTTGTCATCAAAAATCAAACACTGAGGCATTGATTACTTGCACCAAAATCCACTTTTGTGAAATAATAGTAGGGGTAAGGATACATATTAAATACGGTGCTGAGCTTTGAATTAGTTCAGATGTCAGAATAAGGACACAACACATGCACTTATTTGAAAGGTCATACATATGAAGATCACATGCGAATAAACCACACATCAGATAGGATATCATATCCAGAAAGGAGGTGAATCCTCAGTATGAGGTTTTTTTTTTAAATCATACAAATTCAATAACTTAGGAAGTATAAAACTTGGCTAGAGAAATACAGCCACAAAAACAAGATACTGACACTAAATATCAAAGTGTCAACTGAAACATGCACCTTTCAAATGGAAAGTATATTCCAGTTGATTAGCTAACTATGGTATACATTAATAGTACGCCAATAGATTGCCAGTGCTATATAAAATGCGAACCTGTTGGGGAGCATAGTGCAGTTCCCATAGTGGTGCAATAGACATCTCATATTCAAGGGATGAAGAATAAGGAGCTGGCCATCGACTGCCTGAGAAACAAAAAGGTCGGAACAACTTTCATTAAGCATTTTGAATGTGTAAACTGGGGTAAATATTGTAGTCACACAGTAGCAAAATTAACCTATTAGCATAAAAGCAGAATTCAAAATATAGATAACATCGGGTGGCTGCAAAATAGGGTGCAACAACTATGTCAAAGGCAACATGCCATGGTACTACTGGAAGCCATGGTTGTGTGCAATTATTATAATTAGGATTTTAGTGCAACAATGCTTTGGATAATCATGAAAAAGATCTGAAGTTGGAGAAAGGATATACAGACACTTGCTTCAAACAGTAAACTGAAAACAACTTCTACAAAATGACATCTTAGATGAGGCGAGAGTACGCATATTGCAATCACTGTTGCAAGGGTCATGACGTCTTCAGAATATTGGAATACGTCTATCTATAGAAATCCTGAAAACTAAAATTATGTAATTACGAACCTGATAGAATGTATATGCATTGTCGTCCGACTTTTCTAGCAGCTTCTTATCACCATTGCATGAAGATGACAACACCGAGTCACATATATCACTTGGGGCAGCCTCTTCAGCCTGAGCTGTGCTCATTATTGACTGTTTACTGGTATGTATATCAGTCTGCTGTGGATGACCCTCGTCGGAAACCAGATCAGAGGCAGTTAGGTTCCTCCTTGACACTTGAGATGCTGACTGTGATAACGACTCTTTAGAAGGTTTACTACAATTCAAACCCTGACGTGATTCCCAATATTTCTTTCTTTGCTCCAACTGTGCCACTGATGCACAAACATATGGCAGCTTCTCAATATCATCAACGAGACCAGACTCTGCTCTGACTAACCAACTATCTAAATCTGATATTGCTTGTCTAACTGACAGGTCCACATCTGATGTGAAGCTAAACTTTGAATAAAAATCTTGAGCCTCGTCATCATTTAACTTAGCATCATCTGCCTCCGCGTTATTCTTTGCAGAAATAGACAAGGAGTTTTTTTCGCGAGTTAAGAGCATGAAGTCGATTGTATCACCAACTAAATACTGCTTAACATTCTCAATGTAGATGGTATACAAGTCCCGTGGTGATATCATCACAAGACATAATGGGCATTTTTTCCAGCTCTCTCCCTGTTCATCTTCCTTCCCCATTAATAAATACTGGAGAATGCAGGGAAAACAAAATATATGGCCACATGAGGTTATCTGCGGACAGAGAGGTTGTTCTAAACAAATAGGACAGTTCACGGGAAACGGAGTGGAGTGCTTAACACAGATAACATCCTCCCACTGCAACATCTTGTCTGGATTGGTCATGTCAGGTGTATAGTTACCTGTATCTAACACAACAAACTTGAAATTTGCCTGTAAGAACAAATCCTTGTTGTACGGCTTTATTTTCTGCAGTGTTCGCCTGGGAGGCGGAGCCCTTGGCTGCGGACGAGCAATAGGATCATACTGAAAGTTCAGCAAGTGATTAGCATTCGGTATCTGCATTCTTTTCCCCTTTGCATGTGCAGAAGCTGGGCTAGAATTGCCAGGAGACAATTTCTGCGGAAAGCGAGAGGAGGTAACCTCAGATTTCCCCTTGAATCTTGTAGATCCAACCCCCTTTGGGACCTGAACTGCCCCAATATCAGCAATAAGATTGCCAGTGTTTTGGCCTGTGAGTTTAACCTCAGAATTCAGCTGTCCGTCCTCAATCACCTATAAAAATGCATAGATATAATAAACATAAGGCGATCTTAAAACAGACGTGAAATTTTACTCATCGAATCACTTCAAACTTTAAAGTACATACCTTTCCAGATGAATCACCATTGTCTTCCGAACAGATATCCGATGCGCCTGGCAAACAGAAAAAAAAATAACCCTAAGTGTACCACAAAATATTCACTACTAGTAGCACACCTAGAAGATTTAAAAGCATCATTCAAATTTACAACCCTAAGCAGTTGGGACCACTGGTATTCACATAGAAAGACAAAACAAGCAAAATGTAGTAAATCATTACCGGCGGTGCGGCGTGATGGAGAGATAGAGAGAGATATGTGCTGGAGCTGATGGTGCAGGTGGGTAGTGCCATCGCCATGATTGGGGAAATTAGGGTTTTGAGTATGGGACGGAAAAGTTGAATTAACGGTGGTGGTACCTTTAGCTTCGGTGGGGGAGATGGACATGAAAGAGTCACACCGACACGAGCGAGAGAGAGGAAGGGGTTCGTTTGGGTCGTCAGCTCAGCTTAGCCGCGTCGGATGCTTCCCCCGATCGGATTTGTTTTGGTTTTGGCTAGCTACGGTCTACCTAACGATTTGCTGTGTCGCGCTGTACATGATGGTAGCTCGGGAAAAGGATAACTAAGAATATCCATCGTTTCCATTTTGAGAAAATTGCGCTAAACGTCCCTAAGTTTACACGTTTTGTAAGGAACTGTTATAAATACCTTACAATTTTGAAAATTTTTGGAGATTTGTTGGGATTCAAGAGGACTGAAATATATTTTGCATCAAGCGAGGAGGAGAAGGTGCAAGTTTTCCTTCATCCGAGCACCTCTATTTATAGCAAAAACGTATGCTTTATTTCTACATGTGGGGCTCACTTCTTAAATAAGCGGGACCCATAAGCAACCTAAATACGACTTTCATAACACTTCCGCTTTTGGGTTGCTTGGTGCATGTTTATACTGCCTCGTTAAAAACCTTACCTGGAAAAATTCAATGGGATAAAAGCCAGCAAAGGAAAAAGAGTGCGGTCACGCAAAGTTTCCCCTCATCTTGACAATGCTGAGTGATCATAATTTCTGAAGCTTCCGCATTCTGATATTTTAAACATGCTTTTTGAATATGGAAGTGGGGAGAGCTTTAGAGAAGAGGTCTGCCGAGTTTTCGTCAGAACGGACATAGTGTATGTTGATTTCCTGTCTTTTTCTAATTCTTGAGTGTACGAAAAGAACTTTGGGTGGATGTGCTTCGTTCTATCGCTTTTGATGAATCCTTCCTTCATTTGAGTAATGCAAGCAGCATTATCTTCAAAGAGAGTGATTGACTCATTAACTGATGAGAGACCGTTTGTGGCCCTGATATGTTGTGTCATGGACTTTAGTCATACACATTCGCGACTTGTCTCGTGCAGAGCGATAACTTCAGCATGGTTTGATGATGTTGTAACTACGGTCTGCTT